>JAOVVF010000004.1:20700538-20724871 GCA_028565595.1 Duopalatinus emarginatus
AAGGCTGTTCCATAGTTGTGGGGCTCTATAAGAGAAGGATCTGCCCCCTGCTGTAGCCCACGTAATTCGAGGTATCAACAAATAGCCTGCACCTTTTGACCGAAGTAGGCGCGGAGGGTCGTAAGAAACTAGCAGTTCGCTAAGGTACTGTGGTGGGAGACCGTTCACTGCTTTATACGTTATTTAACTTTTAGACAATATAAACATTTTCTGATATACTGACTTTAGGGTTTTCAGTTGCTGTAAGCCATAATCAAGATAAAAAAAAACAACGCTTGGAATATATCACTCTGTGTGTAATAAATCTATATAATATTGGAGTTTTACTGTTTGAATTGATTTGCTGAAATAAATGCACTTTTTTTTGATGATATTCTAATTTATTGAGATGCACCTGTATAATCATAAAACTGGTGTAAGCTCTGTTGAATAGTTTCCAGACTTGCAGCTAATCCGTGTATGTGTGTGAGCGTGTCTGAATGAGGTCACAAAAAGTACGTGTTTGCAACTCGCACCTAACCCACAGGCATGCACACACCAGTTCGCTGTCGGCACTTTCCCACAGCTGTGCTAAGCCTGTGCTAGCTGTGCTAGGCCTGTACAATAATATTTGTAAGGCGTTTGTGGGTGAACTGACACTCCAATTTAAATTGGAACACCAGAACACCTGCACATTCATACAGTTATCATCAGTCATGTGGCATCACCACAGTGAACCCCTTCCGATTTTCACATGCACCACAGTCTCTAGAGTTTACACAGAGGTTTTTTTCCCTCTTTTTGATATTTGATGTGAAGATTAACTGAAGCTCTTGACATGTAACGGCATGATTTCTTTGCCTGGTGGTGCTGCCAGATGATTGCCTAGTGAGATAACTGAAATGAACGTACAGGTGTACAGGTGTTCTTCAATATGATGGACAGTGAGTGTGTATGCAAATAAAAGAGACGCCGATTCTCATTTAGCAGAGCACAGATCTCTACCAAAGGCTTTCATTGCCATAAATGTGCATGAACCAAAGCCAAGTGTTGATTGAGGTGCACCAGTTAAGTAGCAGTCTAGAGGTGAAACACATACCCACACATACCCTAAAATACTTGTGTGCATGTGATCCAAGCAACAGATCACGTTTTTTTAAACGAGTATTATTATGATTATTACTATGATTATTGTTTTTGTAGCTATTATTACCTAAAGAACATTAACAATAATAATAATGATGATGATAATAATAATAATAATAATAATAATATAAACAACAACAATAATAATAATAATAATAATAAAATGTCTTTTGTAAAAATATTTATTCACATTAAAATAATGTTCAGTGGTAGCTCAGTGGTTTAGACGTTGGATGTCTGATCAGAAGATCAGGAGTTCAAATCCCACCACCACCATGATGCCAATGTTGGGCCCTTGAGCAAGGCCCTTAACCCTCACCTGTTTAGTTGTATAATATATAATAATAAATGTAAGTCGCTCTGGATAAGAGCATCTGCCAAATGCCGTAAATGTAAAATACATAACATTACAGCAAGTCAACATATCTTAAATAGAAAATCTATCCTTTAGTTCCTATAGGAATACAGTAAACCGAATAAATGATCAATAATGGCAAATATTTCAAATTGTAGGTAATTATTTCTAGACAGACATAATATTATTAAGTTTAAGGTTTGTACGATGTGATATCAGCTAAATTCAGGCTAAATAATATACCTGAAT
Source organism: Duopalatinus emarginatus (assembly GCA_028565595.1). Lineage (NCBI taxonomy): Eukaryota > Metazoa > Chordata > Actinopteri > Siluriformes > Pimelodidae > Duopalatinus > Duopalatinus emarginatus. Next base: position 20,702,268 of record JAOVVF010000004.1, read on the forward strand.
TGTAGTAGTCTTAATATGTTTGAGTATATTCAGGATATTTTTACTAAATGTCATCTTTCTCATTTATAGATAAAACTATGGGACCTGCTAATAGAGTTAACATCCTATTATATTTTAAATATTATATTTTCACATATGTAACAAACTCAGATCTAGGTGACTTTGCTGGTTTTATTGAACTCCGGTCCGTTTAGCTAATGCAATAGCTTGCTACCAATAAAAAACGCTCTAATTTTAGTACAGGATGTTGCTCCATGTGCACTTTATGGTTTCGTGAAAGATGCAGAAGGAGAGTGTGAACACCACAACGTTCTAACCACCACTTTTTAATTTTCCACCAACCCAGATTCATACATGGTCTATAGATTCTTGCAGTGCATCGAAGTCCTTCCTGTGTAAAAAAGCTGGCACGGTAAATGACAGCGCAACTGAAAACAGCTGCCCACAAGACGGGGTATGATGTCTCTTTCCTCTTTGGCAATAAGCAGAACTGAAACTTATTTTAAGGTATTAAGAAGATCATATAAAACTTTTTATTTCTGTCTTCTTTTACAGGACTGGAGAAGGTATAAGAATGCATGTTATAAAGTGGAAACTAAGGAAGTGCCGTATAAGAACAGCTGTAAAATTATCATTAATGACAGGTAAATAAATGATTGGCTAAATATGAAACAGTAGACATTTGTTTAAAAGTCTGTATCCCTCACACATACACACATTCTCATCCTTGTTTAGATTTGAGCAGGCTTTCATTAACAGTCTGCTGAAAGAGCATTCAAGCAGTAAACAACAGTATTTCTGGACTGGGCTTCAGGACACTAAAGGCACAGGAGAGTACCACTGGTTCAGCCAGAGTGGACAAGCCAGCAAAGTCACGTACACCAACTGGAAATGGGGACAACCAGGTCAATTAAACTCCGTGTTGTATGAGTTAAATGGTGTATTGGTGTGGTACAGTGGTAACGTCATTGGAAACCATGTGTGAGACCTGGGTTTGATTCCTGGTCTGGGCAGCCAGTCTGTGCTACACCAATAAGGGTCCTTGGGCAAGACTCCTAACTCTACGTTGGCCTACTTGTAATACCAGTTACCTTGTAAGACACTCTGGATAAGAGCGTCTGCCAAATGCCAAAATTGTAAATGTTAAGCTAGCTTTTTGTGATTCTTGGAGCCTTCTTCTAGATATGACACAAATATGCGGTGAAAATCAGTGAAACCATTGAGAAGCTCTTTGCTCGCTCCACCCAACCCCAAATGATTATCTTACAACCACATACACCTCAGTAGTCGCTGTATTGACCTTTAAAAATTACTTTTTACTTTGCTCAGTGCATGGTTACACACACCCCTTTTGTTTTGATGGTTTTGTGAGGACCGTCTATTGACATAATTGTTAATGGAGATAGTAATAAAAAAAACTATCCTCATGGGGACTAGCCTAATGTCCAACAAGGTCAAAATGATCTTATTTATTCCTGTCCTTATGTTGATTTTTTGTCCCCACCAAGATACTGAGTGGAGACGAGTAGCTCGTTTCTGGATGTGACTGAATTTACTATACACCGTTTATGGCTGATACTTCAAAATATGACTTATAGGTATTGCCAGTTCTTCTAATGTGTGTGTGTGTGTGTGTGTGTGTGTGTGTGTGTGTGTGTGTGTGCACATTACAGGTAAATCAGGAGGATGTGCAGTGATCTCTACGAGTCCAATGGGTCTGTGGTCTGTGGAGAACTGCACCGAGTTTAAGGCCGGGAGCATCTGTAGGAGTCCCATTGGATCTGAACCTCCTTCACCAACTTCACCAACTGACCCTAAACTCAACGCCACCTGCCCTGCAGGATGGGTTTCTCGAAATGGAATGAAATATTGTTACAAGGTGCGTGCGTGCGTGTGTGCGTGTGTGTGTGTGTGTGCGTTTGTTTGTGAGAATGAATCACACCTCAGTTATATCACACTGTTTGTCCATGTGTGTGCTCGTGTAGGTGTTCACCGAAGAGCGAGTGAGTCGTAAGCGCTCGTGGGAAGAAGCCGCGCAGTTTTGTGAAGAGCTTGGAGCTCATTTGCCCAGTTTCACTGAGCAGGAGGAGATGAGTTTACTACATGATATAATGAGAGACTCTGTTAGGTAACGCATACTCGAACATATACAGTTACACAAATACAGATGTTTTGGTTTATATTTATTAAACCTCTCGGATTAGGAAGTCAGATATAGCTGCTTTTGGTCATAGACAGCTGGGGTGAGAAAGTATACAGGCCTGGTGGACCTTAGGTGTACTTGTTTGGCTATAATAGTTCAAAATGACAAACGAAAACACCTATCAGTTTTTTCAGCTTTTGCAAAAAAATTGGTACAGATTGGTGATGGCTCCATAATGATATAGGGTTTCTATAGCACCTCTGGTACATCTACAAACATCTCTGACAGGTAAACACTTTGGGCCTCGTTTCTAATGATTACACCTGTTCATGTCCTGCATTCATTTTGATAGGTTTGGCCTCTTTCAACAGGACAATACGCCACCAAACATGTCCAGAGACGCCAAATTATAGTTAGAGGAACATTCACCAGCTCTTAACGTAGCCGTAGACTTGTGGTTAGGGAACCGGTCTTATATCCCTGGTTTGATATCTGCAACGGGCAAGACCCAGCCGAAGTGCCCTTGAGCAAGGCACCTAAGCCCTCAACTGCTCCACGGATTCTGTGTTTTGGGGCTGTCCCCTGCTCCAGCTAAGTGTGTTTACTGCCCCCTAGTGTTTACTAGTGTGTGTGTTTTACTGCACTTGGCAGATGGGTTCAATACCGAGGTCAGGTTCCTCTGTATGTAGACCGAAGGTGAATATTTTGCTTTCACTTTCACACCTGGGATGCCATGTAATGTGCTGTGGAACACAAAAAATCCTACACCTCAGAATATAACAGAATTGTGGACCGTTCTGCAGAAAGTGTGGTGTTTGTTGCTTGCAAATATTACATTGGCGTACACTTTTTTTTTTTTTTTTCTTTCTGGCACGTCAGTGTGTAACAGACAGACAAAAAGGTTGCTCAATTCTACTCTTTTGTAAAGCTTGAATTTTAAACGACAGCAGAGGGTTTGCTGCTACAGGCTAAAATACTGAGCTGACCTTCAGTTAGACCTTCAGTCTGTTCATTATTTTATTATTAGTCAGTTTGTCACACACGAACCACATGCTGCCCAAGACAGGAGAGACGTGTTATTGTGAATATTGTGCACGTTCCTTAGACAAAGAAATGCAATAACAAGGCGATTCATTTTGAAGTCTGCTGGCAGCACGTAATCGGGTCAGTTACACAATTTCTATCCACACTGTTGCTTAACCCAGCTTTTTATCATTTTCACAACATCTGGAACATTTCTCCACTACTGAAAGACACTACACTCTCTGACTGTTGAACATTGTCAACTATTTACCCATCGTGGCACCATTCATGCTCAATATACACACAGTAACCAGATAGGAAAGCAAAAATCAAGCTTAGAACCATTTTTGTAAACGTATTAAAAATAAAAAATGTTTATTTTTATTTTTCTTCTGTGAGTCTCTACAAGCTCTACACATCTGGATTTGAGCAGTTTCAACCATTCTTTCTGACAGAGCCTCTTGTGTTTACTCAGACTGAACGTTCCTCCACGGCTTTATTTTTAAGAACCTCTCTGTAGTTGGCTCAAATTCATCCTTACCCAACCAGTCTGCCTGTCCCTGCCACTGACAAGGTTCTCCATAGCAAGAAGCTACCACCACATGCTTCACTGTCATGGCTTCTTTACAAGGTTGACTTCTGTCCAGGGCTCTACCAAGGCCTTACTGATAACATACTGAAATGGTTGCTTTTCCAGCAGCTTCTCCTATCTCTGCTGAAGATTTCTGAAGCTCTGTTTCTCATCATTGTCAAATAGACAAGTGTTTAGACATAGATTTATACTCCTGCTAAGACGTGTGTCATGGTTTGTGAGAGTTCGTTGACATGCTGCATGTATTAAGAATTTACAAAGGTTGCTTTCTAAATCATGTCCAATCTATCACAAATCCTGTTACATTAGCGAGCTACCACTATTGCATACGTTCATTGGCTCGTCTTGCAAATGAAAACCAAAATGAATGCTCAGTGTGAGCACCTAGTGCTTCAGAGCTATCAGAAAGGAAACATAGGCCTATAAAAATGGCCCAGTGGTGGAGACTTACTGCCAAATTTCAGGAAGGGAGGAGTCGGATAGTTCTGATGCTGACAGAACCCATTTAATCAAGAACTGCCTACATGTAGGACTGTAAGAATGACAGACCTAATTAAGCCAGTCAGTGTTGATTAAAACAAAATAATAATGTATTTCTAACTCAGCCTCACTTTTATGATCACTGCAACAAAAATGTAAAAAATGTTTTTCTTTACATTTTGATCAAATATATAATAATAATATAATATAATATTTTTTTTAAAGCATAAAATTGCTTTAAATTTGCAACCCCTTGTCTTTAAACACTCATATTTTAGCATCTGGCAGCTAACATTGTAGATACTGGAAAAGAAAAATGCAAAAGTGTGTGCATGCTGTATGTAAGCATAAAACTACTAATTTGCGAAATATTAGACGTACAATATATGGACAAAAGTATTAGGAGACCTACAGTAGGGCTGGGCGATATGACCTCAAATCAGTATCGTGATTAAATTGAACATTTTTCCTCGATTATGAATTAGTGACCGATTGTGGGGTTTTTTTTTGTTTGGTTTTTTTCCTTAGTTTACTAATACAGATTGTGCTAAAGTTTTAAGGCTGAGGTATTCTTTTTCAAATGAATCAATGCATATCTTTATGATTTAAAATAATAATTTAAGGAAACACACACATGACCTATTTATGGTTATTAATTGAATATTTTGAACAACAAACCCACATTCATGCTAGAATAGAAAAAGGTCTTCACCAAACTATTCTCATAAATTTGGAAGGATCCAACTGTCCAAAATGTCTTACTATGATGAAGCGTTAAGATTTCCGTTCACAGGAACTCAGGGGCTTAGACCAACCCCCAAACAAAAACAAAAAAAAAACAAACCCATAGCTTTATCGCTCCTCTAATTAACTTTCCAGTTGGCACAATGCACTCCATTGACTAGGTGCTTGATTTTATACAATTGTGCCAATGGGACTGAAGGAATCCCCTGAATTTAGTGATTTCGCTGTGCATCCAAATACTTTTGTCCATGTAGTGTAGTACTCTCTGGAAAGGATCCCTAAACACACTGACGGACCAGATGTTTATTTTTACGTTGTGCAGTAACGATCGCTACTTCTGGGTCGGCTTAAACCGGCGCAATCCGAACAACGACAACCGATGGGAGTGGAGTGACGGGCAGCCTGTGAGTTACTAATAACACTAAGAACTGCCAATAAAGTGTCTCTTCTTTTAAGCAGCGTTTTTTACACCATCCGCTGTGTTACAGGTGTCCCTGAAGATCTTTCCGGAAGAGTTTCACGAAGACGATGAGTATAACCGGGACTGCACTGCCTTTAAGGTGAGCTCACGTAGATCTCCAGTACAAAGAACTACCAGTTGCACCAGAGGATCAGTAATACTGGGCAGAGGCAGGGTGTGGTGAATACAGCTGTGTTATGTAGTACTTGTGTATTAAGGAAAGGTAAGGAAGTAAACATGACAGGATGTGCTGTTGGTGTGGTACAGCGGTAACATCATTGGCTCCCATGTGAGAGACCTGGGTTCGATTCCGGGTCTGGGCAGCCAGTCTGTGCTACACCAATAAGGGTCCTTGGGCAAGACTCCTAACACTACGTTGACCTCCTGTAATACCAGTAACCTTGTAAGTCGCTCTGGATAAGAGAGTCTGCCAAATGCTGTAAATGTAAATGTGCTGTTGGAGGGGGAGCTATTGTTACCACTTGGAAGTTTAACTTGTTTTCCTATAGAAGGATGACTTAAAGTGTTTTGTTCCTCTGATACCGCAGAAAAAATTTGTAGCGATTACAGTTTTTCATTATATGAAGTGGCCTCATGTTGTGCCGTTTGTCCACAAAACACATGACTTCCTGTTGTCACTGTGACAGAAAAACTGCTACACCAGTTGTACACCAGCGTTCCACTAGTGATCTGGTGACTTAGGTAGGAACGGCAAAACCCCAAACTCAGATGTTTGTTCCTCTAACCATAATTTGGTGTGTCTAGACTGCTGAAAGAAGCCATCACCAGCCACCAGTATACATAACCGCACCGCTAACCTGTTTGTTTGTTTTTTTCTCTTTTAAAGTCAAAACTTGTCATCTGTCTTGACCCGTCTGTCTTGAAGACGTTCTTATGTCAGAAAGCCTGACTTTCAACCCATTTATGTAGACTGTTTACACCAAACCGTTCTTACTAAAAAAAGCGCATTAATATAAACCTGTGATCCAAGGTTTATATGCCCACTAGCTACGCTTCTAGCTAACATCTTTGGACCAATCAGATTAGAGAATTCACCAGCACAGTCATTGTCCAGTCCTTATATTTTTATTTATTTATTTTTTTTTTAAAACATGCTTTGTCTCTGTGTTTTCTAACCAGTCACTGAAGAGCAGATACATACCCGTGATCTTTTTCCTGGTGATCGACCCTCCGAATCAGTTTTACCCCAGAGCCTTTCACTGTGACGCTCAGCTCGAGTGGGTGTGCCAGATCCCACGAGGTAAAGCCATGCACAAACATTGAAGCGCTTTTAGGGTACATTTTGCACTGGTATTTGATTTGATCGACTATTTTTAAACGTGTTTCAGGTCAAACGCCGAAGAATCCTGAGTGGTATAATCCAGGTGGAGTATAAATTTGTTTTCTTACCACGAATCTTACGACATTTTGTGCAGAAGCATAAAAATGTATTCATTTATTTATCTATTCATTTTCTCTACGCTCCAGATGGACATCATAACACCTCAGTGTTCATGGATGGCCAGGAGTTCTGGTTTGTAACCCAGCCGAAGTTAACCTACGAAGAGGCTAGCATGTACTGCAGCAGCAACAAAAGCAAACTAGCCACACCTCGTTCGATCAACGCAGCCAGACATCTGTATGAACATCTCTTTAAGGTATGCCTACTTACTCCTGCAACCTTTCGACTCGCACAGAATTGAAATATCTAAAGCGTCCAATGGGTTTAGTATTGGATGTTTTGTCTTTAAAGCATGCGGGTATGGAGCATTGGTGGTTAGACCTCCGTGAACCTGGTCCTCTTGTTCCGTATAGGTGAGCAATATGAATCTGACTGTAGTATAAATGTAGTTTTTAAATCTAAAGCAACATACAGTACAAAACCACTCAGCCTGTACTAATCCCTGTGTTTTTCAGGCTCACTCGTCTGCATGTCTATCACTCTCTTTTCTTGGGCAGATGTACCTCACTTAGCCCTGGATCCTTTACACCAGGTACACCAGAATATATGACGCGCTGGATTCTTTTTATTCGTGGTCATTTCTTTAGGGCAACGTTTTCTCTTTTAATTTCAAAATCTGCTCAGATTTCCGGGTAGCGTGTACTGCCAAGCAGCCGTTTGTGTGTGAGACGCTGAACATCACCTCCTCAGAGACTGATACACCAAAGCCTCACCCTCCAGGCAAACCATGCGAGGATGGCACGCGGGCCTTCAGGGACAAGGTTGGCCAATGATCTGCTCTGGAGAATAGACCGGAAGTCTTCTGTTCCAGTCCCAGACGCTGTTTTATATCTTTGATGTTTGTTTGTGTTTGACAGTGTTACACAGTGACCAAACCTCAGTCAATGAATTTTAAAGCAGCTAGCGAGATATGTCAGACCCTGAGGGGAAATCTGGTGTCCATCCAAGACCAAGCTGAACAGGGTGAGCACACTTCCTGCATGTTGTAACGCGTACCTGGCTTTGGTGCAAATTATAACCATGTATCTGGTATGAAATTGGTGCAGCATTGTTTATCTTGTATGAATAGGTGACCATAGGCATCAATAGGGTTTTTTTTTTTTGCCTTTCTATTACTTCAGCTCAGGTTAGAACTAGTGTTAATGCTTGATTCTGTCTCTAGACTTCATCATCACCCTGCTGCCGGAAAAACCGAAAAAGCTTTGGATCGGATTTAAGGACAATCAGTGGGTGGACAACACGCCAGTGAAGTACTACAACTTTAACCCCTTGATCCATGGACAGTTGCGTCTTATGTACATCAATGTAAGTATTCCACTGTTTCATACGTAGCTACATAAAAACAACCCCCTACTGTATTCCCACACATTTTTATGTTTTTGTGTAGCTGTTTGAGCAGGAGGGCTTGGAGCTGTGTGCCTATATGTTCAACGATCCCCATTCAGACATGTTAGGCACCTGGGATTACACTTCCTGCTCTGATGAGCAGAGCGTCGCTATCTGCCAGCACTATTCAGGTAGTCCACTCGACCTCCTTCACCCTTTAAGACATGATTTAGTTTAGATTTAATTTTTGCGGTCTGATTCTTCCAGATAAGCCAGAGGAGCCTGTCGTGAGTGAGGAAAAGTTCCAAATAAACAACAGCACATTCAAGGTGGTTTTGAAGGAGAATGTGACCTGGGACGACGCTCTGGAGTTATGTAAGAAGAATAGCATGGACCTGGCCAGTGTGGCCGATGCGGTCCAACAGGCAGCGCTCACTGTACGCGTCAGCAAAGCTCAGCACCCGCTCTGGATCGGACTGTTCAGCAACAATGTAAACGTTGCCTACTTAAGTATAAAGACAAACAGGCACCACATGTTAATGGCTGCATCCGAAAGGCAACACCTTCCATGGGGTAGATTATCAGACCACAGTGTACTACATTGGCATACTTCAAAATGGCTGCGGATGCAGTTTATCATCCTGGTATTTTTTCGCACACTGTGTATTAAGCACTGTGTGCTAGGACACGTTCTCATGCCTTGCTTTCACATACTGTCCAGTACGAAAGTGCGCGATTTCGGACGCAGCCGTTGTCATAAAGTAAATGCAATTTTTTAAATATTGCAAGACAAAACACTAGCATTGGTGTTTCAGTTTTGTTCCTCTTGTTATGTTTCTTGCAGGACGAACTGTACCAGTGGACAGATCACAGTCACACCACGTTTAGCCGCTGGAGCCAAGAGGACACTGTAGGCGGGTGTGTTTATCTGGACATTGACGGCTTCTGGAAGGCCACAGAATGTGGGAGGATGCTTAAAGGGGCTATCTGTCGCATACCACAAGGTCTGAATGTACAAAGATGTTCATTAATTGATTTTAAAATAATTACAAGTTAAGACTTGTAAATAAAATGTGCTTTTTTTTATCAACTAGATGACATCAACATACCTTCTGACAGTAAGAAATGTCCACATGAGAGCAACGGACCCAACTGGATCCCATACAGAAACAATTGCTACACATTTCTGCTCCGGGCAATGAGATGGCAGGAGCATGACAAGAACAACGAGCAGGAGACATGCAAAACTCTTGGTAGTTATATTTATGCTTTCAAATCAGATGTCTATGACATTCACTAACTGATGAAGACTGGGCAAGACTGACTCTAGAGGCACATTAGGGGCAGCTGTGGCTTGAGCTTAGGGAACTGGTCTTAGGACTGGGAGGTTGCCAGTTCAATCCCCTGTACTTACAAGACATGACTGAAGTGTCTTTGAGCAAGGCATCTAACCCCCCTATGTGCTTCCTGGAAACCATATATAGGGGCTGCCCCCAGCTCTGGGCATGTGTGTTTACTGCCCCTAGTGTGTGTGTTTTTAATAATAATAGATTTTATTTATAAGCGCCTTTCATAGCACTCAAAGGATACATAGAACAAAACATACATAAGAACAGCAGAACATACAAGAGACAATAGCTTCCTGGAACAGGTGCGTTTTCAGTCTAGATTTAAAAAGAGGAAGAGAATCGATATTGCGGATATCTGGTGGGAGGGAGTTCCAGAGCCTAAAGGCTCTGCTTCCCATGGTACTCAGACAAGCAGAAGGGGACAGAGAGATGAGTGGTAGAGGAGGATCTAAGCAAACGGGAAGAAGAGGCGATATTAAGAAAATTGGAAAGATATGGGGGGGGGGGGCAAGATTATGGATAGCCTTATAAGTATAGAGAAGGATTTTAAAGTTGATTCTGTATTTGACAGGAAGCCAGTGGAGCTGCTGAAGGACAGGTGTTATGTGATGAAATGAAGGAGTTTTAGAAATTATACCCGTGTCTGTGTTTCACTGCACTGATTGGTTAAATGCAGAGGCCAGATTCCTCTGTGTGCATGAACAGTAGGTCAGTCACTTCACTTTCACTATGTAATAAATCGGCATATATCCAAGCTGTGGTCTGGAGAAGACCTAATGTCTGGAATCAGCACTGAAATTGACCCACTTATTGACTACTCATACTCTTGGAGGTGGAGTAAAGGGAATCAATCCAGGGACCTTCCAGTCACAAGGCTGCCCACGGCTGCCCCCAATGTACTTATGATCTCGCACTCCACATTAGTGGTCAGTGGCTCATATGGTTGACATGACATGACATAACATAACAAGTACTTTTTTTATACCCAACCTACTAGGTTTACATTTAACCAATTTAATGCGGCAGTTGTATAGTTTTTTACAATCATAGAAAGCTTTATTTTCCCAGCAGGGAGCTGACATGCCTTTCTTTTTGCCACCACTTTGCTCACCAGAATCATGTTACTCTATATACAGAAACCAAACCGTGTCCTGACTAATCTTACTTTTTTGTTTATACAGAATGATTGGTAGCTGTCCTAATAGCAACACTGGAAATGCAATTAAAACACAGAATGTAATATACAATTATTGATTAAAAAGATGAATGTCTGAATTATTGTTAATTATATTATTTCTTACATTTAAAAAAAGAGATTTGGGGATTTAATCATTGGAATTTGTTGTAGATAGTCAAAAACAGCAGTACAATACACTCACAAAACATAGCAAAAGAGAGAAAGGGGCTGTTTGTTTTATTTGTATTACATAAGTAATAATTAGTGTTTCTTATTTTCTGACCTCAGTTGGAAAGGGTGACATTCTGACCATTCGAGATGAAGAGGAAAACAAATTCATTAAAAGACAGCTTTATCCGTTTAGAGACCTGGCTTCGTTTGTGTGGCTGGGGATGTACAGAGACAAGAAAGGTACTCAAATCTGAACAACACTTTATAACATAATAAAAATAATAACGTCTTCTGTTTTTTTTGTGCACTCTTATAACTCTCCTACAGCATGTTAAAACCACTTGTCGTACGTCTGCTGTTTAATAGATGGGAAGCTGAAGTGGTTTGATAAAACCTACGTCCAGTACTCCAACTGGAAAGACGGAAGGCCGACAGCTGTGGAGCCCTTCATGGCTGGACTCCGTGTGTCTGGAGAATGGCTAATGTTCGATCAGGAAAATCTTTTTAATCATTTCAAGCAGAGGACCATTGTGGTTTGCAAAATTGAAGATGGTAAGCCATGAATTCACACCTTGATCTTTAAGGTAAGAGAGTTCTGATTCAAATCAACTCCGAGACGCTTTTGTTTCTCTTAAAGGTACCAAAGAGGAGTATCTCAAGGACCCCGCTGATGTAAAAACTCCGTCCGGCTATAGCTTCCGCTTGATCGCTAAGAAGCTGAACTGGTACCAGGCCCTGCAGGAATGCAGCAGTGATGGTGGCCATCTTGTTAGCATTCACAATGAAACAGCCAACAGAGATATGACTCTGATTGTTAAACGCGATGGATTTCCTCTCTGGATCGGTCTTTCCAGGCTTGATGTAAGTAAACAGGTCTAGGCTGGTTTGCCTTTCATTTTCGTTTTTTTTTTTTAAGGTGTTAACTTGAAGTCTTGGGTATTCCTCTAGTTGAGCGGTTGGCCTTACGAGTGGTCAGATGGGACAGCGTTGAAGTTCCACCCTGAGGGCTTTCTGAGTACGGACACCGTTTCGGAGGAAAAATGTGTCTATGTGGACTCTGAAGGCAGCTGGACTGCAGTCAGTTGCCTTACTGAGATGGAGGGTGCCATTTGTTACAACAGCAAACAAAGTAAAATACACATACACATATGTAATATCTGATGTGTAGCTGATTTGTTGCTTTATTAGGAACACCTGCACATTCATGCAGTTATCTAGTCAGCACCATGCATGTTACCATACAGGCACAAGCCAAGATCTTTAGATAGTGTTATTAGAGAATTAAAAAACTGCTTTCTTGGGATTTTCATGTACACTGAAGTACCAGCAAAACCGGTACAGACAGGGCCTGTGTAAAATACATAGGCCGGTGGTGGATCCATAATTGTTCGGATTTGTTTAGCTGGTATTCCCTGGGACCCCTGGTACATCTACAAACATCTTTGACAGGTGAACGCTGTGTGTGTGTTCCTCCTTTCTGACGAGTTACACCTGTTCATGTCCTGCGTTCATTCTGATGGGTTTGACCTCATCCAGCAGGACAGTTTGCAATGAAACATGTCTAGAGACACTAAATTATGGTTAAAGGAACACTCATCCGAGTCTGGAGTTTTGCCCTTCCCATCAGATCTCACCTTTATCAAACACACCTGGGATGACATGCAATACGCTGTGGAACACAGAAATCCTACACCACAGAATACAACAGAATTGTGGACTGTTTTGCAGGAAGGATGGTGTTCATTGCTTACAGAATATTTCTGCAAGCTTGTCTAGTCTATGCCCTGTTGGTAGTATTAGTATTAGACTGGTGTACCAGTTATTCTGGCACTACAGTGTACAATATTCTTTTGTTTACACTGAATGCTGTGAATACCAAACACATTGTTTTCATGTGTATCCAGTCTTTGCCTTGCTCTAGCCTTACAATTACTGCTCTTGGCTCACACAAGAGGAACTAACTCACTGTGCATTCTGAGATACTTTTCTGCTCACCACCATTGTACACCATACAGATCTTTTTGCAAGTTAATATATCATTTCTCGTCCTCTGTCTCTCATCAACAAGGCATTTCCACCCCTAGAACAGCCACTTACTAGATGTTTCTTTTTCACCACTCTATATAAACTGTAGAGACAGTGTGGGGAAAAATCCCATCACCTGTTTTCAATTGTTGTACAGATGTCCTATTAAAGTGGCAGACAAGGGTATGTATTTATTTGATATTTGATGGTTTTGTATTTGTTTTTGTTTTTTTGTTTTTGTTTTTTTTCTCTTCTCAGAGATTCATATCGCTGCTTACTCCAGTGTTAACTGTCCTGTGAGTACAGAAGAGGTTTTGTGGATCCAGTATAAAGACACCTGTTACGCCATTGTCAAGACCATGAACAACCACACAGTCTTCTCCAACAAGAACGCCAGAAATGTCTGTAAGGAACTGGGTATGTATTTCCATCGTAAAACCCGTTTCAGAATTCGTTTCAGAATGTGAAGCATCTTTGGGGTGGGACTGAATACCAGCTGAGAATGCTGAATGTTTATTGAAGGTGTGGTCTGATCATTGTAGTGTAACATCATGATAGTGATCAGATCAACATGTGTGACATGTGTGAATAGTCATGAGCATACTGGATAGGATATATATACATATATTTGTATAACGCTGATACCTTCTGTGATGAGGAGGATTGAGTCTGTCATCAAAAAATAAAGTTGAACGTTAAATATTTTAAAAATAAAAGATTTGAACCTTAGTAATGAAACGTGGACTGACTTTTGGTGCACTGAGTTCCTAGTGTGGGGCCTGGAGTCTATCTAAATTGTTAGTTTTTAATTTTACATGAGTTCAAATGCCAACTGTTTAACTTATGTAATTACTGTAAGCCAATACAATTTTAAATTATTTGACATTTAAGTGAAATTGCACAGGGGTGAACTCAATGCTGTGAGATTCTGTACATCTTTTTTTTCCCAATTTATTAGAAATTAATTTATTTGACTTTTATCGACCTTATGGTTTCGTTTCACTTCTATCCACCAACATATAGTTTTACACAATAACAAAGGGTGTCCTGTTCACTAAGACTAACTGCATTAGCATCAACACAATCACACATCAACAGTTTTACAGAAATATATATATATATATATATATATATATATATACACACATATATATATATATTTTGTTAAATAGTCATCCCAGGTTGGGACGATCCAATTTTATTAGTGAAATTAGATGATCAGTTTTACTGAGTGTCCTGGAGAACCTGTTTTTCTGGAGGGACGGACTGTCACACTCACTTCTTTTTTCATTCTGTTTTTTTATATCTTATTTAACAGATTGCTTTCCTTAATGACATAGAACCATTTTTACTGTAATATTTATTATTATTATTATTATTATTTATAATCTTTGAATTTATAATCTAAAATGTTTTTGTACTGACTCTAAAATGCAGAATTCATAAAATAAATGTCGACAACAAAATTTATACTAAACACCATATAGGGTGCCTAAGACACAGTACTGTATATAAAGAGAGCGAGAAAGAGGCCAAACCCATCAGAATGAATGCAGGACGTAAACAGGTGTAACTCGTCAGAAAAGAGTCACACATAGCGTTCACCTGAGAAATGTCAGAGACATTTGTAGATGTACCAGGGGTCCTATGGAATTACAGCTTAACAAACCACATACATTATAGAGCCACCACCAGGCTTTATTTGCATAGGCTTGTCTGGCACTTCAGTGTAAATACAGTAGATTAATAATATTTGAACAGTGAGGGTGGACCTGGCAGCCAAATATAAATGAAAATTGAACCCATTTCCACAAACTGCGTTCTTGGGTTGCACAGTGGTGCAGTGATTAGTTTTGCCATGTTACAGCTCCAGGGTTCATGTGTGCGTTTCCTCCAGGATTCGTTCAGATTTTCAGTTTTTCTCCATCTGTCCACAAACCATTTATATCAGCATGTTTGGCGACAGTATATATTAATATGTGTATGGATGTTATGTGTATGTAATTGTTGATTTTTACCTCTTTAAAATATATTCATCAGTTCAGTCTGAAATTTTCTGTGTCTAATTGTGTCCTCTTGTGTGATCTGTAGAACCGTCCTCTCAGCTTTTGACCATTAAGAGCATGGACGAGAATGACTTCGTGACACGGCACGTTGCTGAAAACCCTCTCGCCACCTCCCGTGTTTGGCTGGGGCTAAAAACAATCAAAGGTACAACACTGATATAAATACACTGAATTAGAAAGTCTATCCTCTGTTGTCATTTAGAATACCTGTAGGTCATCATTTCCGAATAAACTGCATTGAACCGTTCACTTTACAGATAAAGCTCCTGTGTGGATGGATGGTACCACACTAGACTTCTCCAACTGGGGCCACTTTCAGCCCAACCCTGGTTGTGCCGTCCTAGTGTCCATGAATGGGACATGGAGCACAGCCAACTGCACTGGGAGCCAGAGTCGCGTGGTTTGCCAGGCACCAGCCAGTGAGTCGCCCACACAGCTTCTCCACTTTTATCTGTTCACATAAGTGTAGACAGCACAGAAAGCCTCATATCACAGTGCTGTTCACAAATTCACAAATCTGATTGGTCTGAAGGTATTGATTGATTTTCTCTAGCACTAGTTTGACAGCAGGGAGAGTCACAGGTTTATACAAATGCACTCCTAATGTGATGGTCTGTGACAGAATGATGAAAAACTAGGTGGTGAATTTTTCATTAGGAGGACCTTTATGTAGCACTTTTGGAAAGATTTCCAGCTTTTCTGAAACGGGAAACTGTTCAGTAAAAAGGGCTTTATGTCTTCTAAAAATTATCTTGACTTTAAGAGAGCAAGTCTGGTAAAGGAACAGCCGTTTATAGCTGCTTTATTATATGTAATAACGAGAACTCGTTTCCTGAGTAATCTTAACAGGCTGCTGTTGAACTCTCAAATCTGATTGGTCCGAAGGTATTGAATAATGTTCTACAGCAGCTGTGGTGTATAGTTCTGCATAATTTCTAATACATTTTTATTCATATAGTAGCCAGTTAAATCTCGACTTGGTGGGTCAGAATAAAACTTAATGATGTGAACAGTAACCCCACATCGGGCTGTATCTGGGGCCAGTCGTAGGCTTGTGATGTAAGGAACTTGCCTTGGGATCCAAGACTTTACTGAAGAGCATTTTAGCAAGGCTCCTACCCCCTGAATGCTCTCTGAGCGCTGCAGATAAGGGGCCTAGGGGCCCCTTGTGTTCACTATTCTGTATATGTGTGTTTCACTGCATGGATAGGTTAAATGCAGAGGCGAGTTCAACTGCATAGAGTTCTCACTTTCTTTTATCAAGCCACCCACCTGACTGAGGATTCATTTCCTATAATCACACCACTGTGTTTAGTAAAAGTGCAGTAAAACACACATGCACACCAGTGAACACTAGGGGGAATGTGAGTACACATGCCCAGAGCGGTGGACAGAGCGCCCAGGGAGCATTTGATGGTTAAGTGCCTTGCTCAAGGGCACTTCAATTGAGTCTTGGTAGTCGTGGGGTTCAAACAAGGGACCTTCTGGTCCCTAGGTGGGTTCCCTAACCCAAAGCCTACGGCTGCCTGAAACTATTACTACTTAAACCATTCTTACACATCCTAGTCTGTATTCTGGATTAATATTGTATCCCCTTTCCTCTCACTTCAGAATCACACGGGGCTCCTGTGGCCTTGGTCTTCTTCATCATCGTGGTGTTGTGCGTCATCGGCGTCGTGATCTTTGTCGTATATAAAAAGACCCGGCACCGCTACTTCTCCACAGTGCGCTACAGGAGGAACTATGACGAAGCGGACACTGCCAGTATGATCGCGGAGACGGACTGAAGATCGCAATGCATTCAGGTGGTCAACAGCCATGAAGCAAAATCAGGTTCCTGTGCCTTTCAGTGTTAGGACTCTGGGTAAAAAAAAAAAGGAGTTCATGTATGATTTCACTGTTAATACTGATCAGCCCAACGTCTGCAGGGTTTGTAATTAATATTCTAAAGAATGTCAAATGATTTTATAGATATGCAAAAACTTACAGTTTGATTTTATTTAAATATCCTTAATGATTTTTTTTGTATATTTTAATGACTGCCAAATATTGGACATGCTGCAGTATTTTTCTTGTTTGTTTTTGGCGTTCTATGGTGTCCTTTGGGTTTAATTTTAGGCTTGACCAGGTGTTTTTCCCAATTCCTCCGAGCAGCATTGCACTTTTTCAAAATGCTAAACTGGGATCTGTTTAAAACTTTAATGCCTTCCTTCTTTTGGGCTTTTTTCCTCACTTCAATATCTCTTCCAGTTTTTTTTTCTACAAATACGTCTGTTCTGTAAAATATCAAACTACTGTGCCACCAGTTCTCACTGCTTTTGTGCTGGGTCTGCTTCTATCACTGTTTACTTTAACTCAGTGACTCAGTAAATTTGGCAACCTATCCTAAGTAGCAACCGAATTAGATTTTTAATAGCTTGAATCTCTAATGACCGCTTGTACACATTTAGCCCACAGATGATTAGGTCCAGCTTCACTTTGCGCATCTAAATACTTCATTACAGAACACAGTCAGTTTACTTATTCACATGTGTATATTGTGCACATTAAAACTCAGTTGCATGTTACACATAATGCATCTACACCGGACTCCCTGAATGTCTCGTTACACTGTGTAATCAGACGAATGTATAGGATGCCTTTATAAGACATGTGGCCTAACGGAGTTTACCTCTATTATTCTTTGCACTCGAACTACTGATATGTATTGCACTTTAAATTTCTGCTTATGAATTAAAGCACAACACGAGGATGTATTTGTAAATGATTTTTGAGAAAATATGCAGAAACGGCACTCAAGCAGCACACGGACGGATGTTGTACATGATCTGTAAATATCTTTTAGGCTTTTCGTATATTATGATTTGTTATTAGATGTATGAACCAAAGAAGCTTCTGAAATCACAAATCTGATTCAGTCTGATCCTGCTCAGGTTTTCATATGCCCCGATTCAAAATTTTAACTACAGTAAATGTCAGATTGTTCAACTTTGCAGTGCGAGTTTTGTTAATCAGACTCACTCAATAAAACACTGTCTCCAGGGTCTGATGTTTGAAGTTGTGTTTTTTGTTGTGCACTTGCAACTGTGGGACTGACGGAAAGTGCAGTGTTTTACCAGACTGCTGTAAATCTGGGTTGATTTTGCAGGGGAATTATGGTTCAAACTTTCACCCCCTAGAGGGCGAAGCTGCCCAATTTATATGATTTGATGCTCAACCTGTCCAGCTCATTTACCTTGGATTTAAAATGAAAATGTCTGTGTTGCTTCTTTTCTAATAGTAAATCTCTGATGATCAGGCCACACAAAGAAAGCTTGTGACTGTAAATTATCATCATGTAACATGCATGATAAAGAATTACACAGGGCAACAAGAAGATTAAAAACCAAGGGGACTAGAAAACAAGGGGACTAGGAAGCATGAAAGTGAAAAAATGGATGTTGGGAAACAAGGAGGCTAATAAACAAGGGTTTTAGAAAACAAGGGGATTAAGAAGCATGAGGATAAAAGTGACAAAACATGGGCAATAGGAAACAAGGAGGCTAATAAACAAGGGGACCAGGAGGCACTGCGACAAAAGTAAAAAAAAAAAAAAAAAAAAGATGGACGTTGGGAAACACGGAGACTAATAAATGAAAAGTTCTAGAAAACAAGGGCACTAGGAAGCATTGGGACAAAAGTTAGAAACATGGGCATTGGGAAACAAGGGGACTAGGGAGCAGAGGGACAAAAGTAAGAAACATGGACATTGGGAAATAAGGTGGCTAAAAACAAGGGGTTTACAAAACAAGGGTACAAGAAAAGAGGGATGAAAGTAAGAAAGATGGTCGTTGGAAAACAAGGAGGCTTATAAACGAGGGGTCTAGAAAACAAGGGGACTAGGAAGCATAGGGACAAAATTTGGAAACATGGGCATTAGGAAACGAGGACTAGGGAGCATAGGGACAAAAGTAAGAAACATGGACACTGGAAAACAACGGGACTAGGAAGCATAAGGATAAAAGTAAAAAAAAAAACATAGGCAGTAGGAAACAAGGAGGCTAATAAACAAGGGGTTTAGAAAATAAGGGGACTAGGAAGCATAGGGACAAAAAAGATGGATGTTGAGAAACATGTAGGCTAATAAAGAAGGGGACTAGAAATTAAGCAGATGAGAAATTGAGTATAATTTCTAGTGGTGGCTTTAATCAGGCCTATTCAGTGAGTCAGATGATTTGGTTCAGTTCACAAAAAAGAATCGATTCTTTTGAGCTAAATGGTTCTTCCCTTACCTAACAATGGCTTTATTTTTTCACAAAATATTAACTTACTGTGCATTAGGTCATATAACGTGTACGTAAATAATTCTTAATAAACGTGCACAAATACAGTCAGTGTTGTTAACATTACATGTTCTTGTAGCTGCTGCCTGTATGCTTTATTAAAAAAAGATTCTTTTTCATTTATCCTCATAACTGGTCACCTGCCTGGCAGTGAAACTCCCTGATCATACACATACACACACACACACACACACACACACACACACTGTACAGATGCTAAGCACTTTCCATGTCATTGCTACGATTAAATAAATTACACAGCAAGAGTAACAAAAAACGAGCGGGTTCTCTACTGAAAGAGTCGGTTCAAAGAGCCGAAGTGAGGTGAGGAAATGAGGCACCAGTTCTGAAACTTCAGTCTTGTGTTAAAAATAGTAATTGGCAACTGGTGCAGGAGGGAGGGTGCATGAAAAGAACCCTAAAAAGGACTCCAGGACAAGACGTAATAAAAAAATGCAGAAATGAAATAAAAATCATATCATAGCCCTGATATGGTCAATTCAGGCTGATGCTCACTGATGAATATTGTAAAAATCAGATTAAACACAGCTAGTTTGGTTAAAATGGTGATCGATGACTTTCAATAAACTCCTACTGTATACTACATGTATATGTATAAGTGCTTCTGATTCTCTTCCATCATGTATACCTGTTGTCCCCCAGTCTGTCTCTGTATCTCTCTCAGCCTCACACCTAGGTGGACACCTATGTGGACACCTAAGTGGACACCTATGTCAGCCATCTTCCAGCGTCAACCTGTTCCCTCATCCTTCTCATCCTACCCGTTACTCAAAGAGTGAAATGAGTTTTGAAAATGGAGGTAAACGCTATATATAGTCTGAAGTGTCTCCATACAAGGGGTGGAAGAGAGAAGCAGGGCTCCGTCTGAGTGAGGAGGCATTATTTTTGTTACGGTCAGCAAGACGCTTCTAAGTGCTCTCAGGCCAACCTGACGCTCAGCTCTGTTCACTTCTCCAGGGGTAAGTCAACATTTATTTTATTATATATTATTATTATTAATGTTATTATTATGTCAGCATGAATACTTAACAAACCTCTGACACCTGTTGCAAAGTCCCACTGGTAATGTAATACAGTTAATATTGTCATGTTGTCTCTAATGTCAGCCTGTAATGTTCATGAACAATATCTGTTTTGCTGTTACAATAAGTTACAATAACTTTGGGTGATTTTCCAATTTTCATTATATTACACTGAAATTTATCCTGTTAAAGGAATATTTCCCCCAACAATTTTCCTCCTGCACCAAATATAATGTAAGTAGTCCGACAAATAGAAAAGAGTTTTGTTTGTTCAGCTTTACATTAGTGCTGTAAAGTAACTGAGAAATGTACAGGTAGCTAACGGTATAGTACAGTGGAACCTGGGTTTCAATCACACACTCTAAAATCACATCACTGTATCACACACACATACACAGAGAGAGAGGGAGTGAAGGAGAGGGAGAGAGAGTTATCTATAAAACAGAAAAGTATACCTTGTTTAGCTACAAGCCCTAGTTGCAACCACGTCAGAATAATTAGCTACCTGTGGACATGGCGTTGTTTAACTTTGTGACAGCATCTGAAATCTTTTAAACATGGGGTATGACATCAGAACGAAATTTACAAATACAGGCAATAAATTACCCATATTTGT
Source organism: Duopalatinus emarginatus (assembly GCA_028565595.1). NCBI lineage: Eukaryota > Metazoa > Chordata > Actinopteri > Siluriformes > Pimelodidae > Duopalatinus > Duopalatinus emarginatus. The sequence continues at coordinate 20,723,267 of JAOVVF010000004.1, forward strand.
AAAACAAATTAAAGTCACTGCTTAAAAAAAATACACGTTGTAAAAATAAATTTGTAATATAACAAAAGTTATAAAAGTCACAGTATTTCGACAGTGTAACTGAGTTATTATGAGAATAAAGTAATATTTCGGTAGTGTTGTAGAAGTGATCTGGCTGCACACAATTCGCACATAACTACTGCGAATTATCACAATGTACAATATGCAGTGTGATTGTAATTTGTATGTAACATCGCAAATAACATGCATGAACCATATTATTTACAGATAATAAATAAGTTAATAATCCAGTATGTTTTGTGTCATGTTACATGCCGTCGTATACAAATAATAAAACTAAACCCAGTTCTGTTTTTCAGCCAGCCAGGTCGATGTGTGAAGTAAAGTTAAAAAACCAAATACTTCAGTGGTTTGACCTACATCTGCAATAAATAGCATAGTTGTTTTATTCTGTGAGATAGCTGTGTTTATTAAGCTGATGCCAAATGCAAAAGCCTTTTAACGTGTTGGAAATCACCTCATTAATGTTCAGACTGTGTGACAATATACTACGGAAATGGAATCTAAGGAATAAAATATAATGATGCAGCGAAGCAAAGGATTGTGACTAGTCTGAAGTTGATTACTCAAGCAAGTATGCGGTTATATTGAATCTTGGCATTCAATATGAGGCTAGGGGGGCTTGTTTACAGAGCTGTTCTATATGACACTTTATGAACAAGTCATTAATAAGAAGTAAATGACATAATGGACACACTCTGGCCAGATTTTTTTGTTTTTACTTTTGCCCCTCTAATGGAAGTAGATCCCAAAGAAGCCACTCTGACTTTATAGTACATTGGCTAGCTTGCTAGCTAGCTCACGTTGATTTGTACATTAGTGTAAAAGACCTTCCTGGTTAAAATTTGTATCCGTTCTTACTTTCCATTCTTACAAATGCCAGGTTGTTATGTTTTAAGTCAAACGTTATCTTTATGAAAATGATTGTTTGCCAGGTTCGCTGACGATGTCGCTAACTCTATTATAGTAACGTTTTCGAAATAGAAATAATATTTGAAATAGTTGTATATTACGTAGTGGACACATGATTGGAGTGATACATACAGAACTGACTGTTATAAGCACAAATTAGTGGACCAGAATCGACTGTTTTATAATTTCCTATATCACAACACAAGTACTGAATTGTTCTTGTCACCACTGCAAATCTGTCTATGGCAATTTTTTGCTTATTAAATAATATGTAAAGAAAACGTTTAATCTGTTTATAGTTACATAACAACTGAAGATGTTTTGTTCGTAAGTTTATCTGGAGTGTCTGCCATACAAGTCCCAATGAATGAGCTGTTATACCTTGTAGCCAACATTATTGTCAGAGCTACACCTTTTGTCCAGATTAGATTGTTAGTGTTAGGAGGTTTGGCCCTGCCAATTTTTATTAGATTAGATTTTTACAACATAGTTTTGTCATTTAATTTAATACTTTGATATACTGGAAATTGTGCCGTTGAGTGTCATGATAACTTCCATCACAATATGAGTATTGCTAATATCTCTAGTACATTTATAGCACCGACTGACTAGGGGTTGTTTTATATATATATA
>JAOVVF010000004.1:20735393-20752824 GCA_028565595.1 Duopalatinus emarginatus
ATTGTATGGAATTTCCTGTCATCCTCACCAGACGCAAATCTGGAACCAAGGACTGGGTCCAGTGCAACAGCACCCCTGTTAAAGTGTGCAAGCTTCCTGTGCATGGGCTCACTGAAGGGGATTCCTATCACTTCCGAGTCAGGGCTGTGAACAGCGCAGGCATCAGTCTGCCCTCCAGGATGTCCACTGGAGTGACTGCTGCTGATGTGGAAAGTGATGTGGAAGGTAGGGCTCGTCGATGCTCGATGAATCAGTGGGGCTTTGGTCTTCACACAGTTTGTTCAGGTGGTCAGGGAAGGAACTGGAGCAAAGGTATGTGTGGGCTGTAAGCATGAGGTCCATGAGTTTTCAGCAAAATAGTCTCTGATTATCAGAGGATTATCAGAGACGTTGGTATACAACAAATTCTCATTTACTGATGGCTTTAAAAAAACGCACACATTTTACATTTACGTGTCACACAGTGCTATCACACATCATAATATTATAAGCTTGTGTTATATTTGTGTTTATGTGATTAAATGTGTGAGACGGTTCAAATCTGGAACAGAGGAAACTACGAAAATATTACAATTTGTCTTTACTGTCACAACAGTGATTAAAATCGAGGGGAAGTATGATATTGCAATTCGACAGGAGGAACTTCAAGGAGGTACCTTTATGACATGCTGGTGACATCAACTAATTCTTTTCAAAGACTAATGAAAAAATGTATTAAAAAGACACTAATCTTGTATCATTTAATCGTTTTCATCAACTCAACTGCATGCACATTTATCCATTCTGAGCATCACACCGATTTAAACATCACACTGTCACTCACTTATCCATACAGTATAAAGAGCAGTCAGTACCTACTGTAACTAGGACTATAGTCACTAAGGATCTGTGGGTCAATATACTTTTATTAATTCCATATTAAGACTAATTCATTTTATTATCATATTACACCCCATGTTTTCCACATGGTAATCCAGTTCCCTGGGGTCTGTGGTTAAAATATCACATGGATCAAATCAGACAGGTGTCTTTTCATCCCGTCTAAAACAGGTCTTTCCAAACGCTCAGTTTCAGTGCTTGTTGCTTTTAATGATAATGAGTAACAGCTCACTACATGTTTATATATACCTTATAGTATCCTAATTATCAAAGAAGCATTTGAAGAAAACATTTTTAATATTATAATTTTTATATTAATTATATTACCTTTGTTTATGTTAATAAACATTAGTCTACTATGTTACAGAAGCATATTTCTGTAGGTTTTGGCTGCTGGTTTTGAACTAGGAACATAAAAGATTTCAATTAATTCATTTACAATTAATTATTTATAAAAAACTAAACCTCAGATTTAATTGTCATTAACTTTCCCCATAAGGAAGACTTCATCCTCACAAAAAATCTAAAACATTTATTGCAATCATCTTACTAATATTTACTTTGGTTAATTATAAATTCTTTAATATAATAATTTATGACAAGGTAAATAAATGGTGGCTTTTGCTTCCTTATTGGACAAATCTGTTGATATTTCGATCAGTAAATACCTTTGTATTCACTGAAATGAGAAAAATTAGGTGATATATGTAACAGAAACTAAAATCACTTCTTCACTTTAGTTCACACGTTTATATAAACTGCACAAAAAAATAAGGGAACACTTCTATCATTCATTGGCTCTCAATGATCGATTAAATATCTTTACTTATATAAATTGTTTAAATTGTTGAGAACTTGATGGTCAATGGAAACCAAAAATCATCAACCCACTGAGGACTGGATTTAAAATCTAAAAATCAGAGTTTAAAAAATTGCAATTACAGGGGGCAGTGAGCACACATGCCCAGAGCAGTGGGCAGCCCCTTATCTGCAGCACCCAGGGAGCAGTTGGGGGTTAGGTGCCTTGCTCAAGGGCAAGTCAGTGGAGTCCTGTCTGTTTCTGGGCTCAAACCTGGGGTCTTCTGGGCCCAAGGTGGGTTCCTGCGGCTTACTGGGATGATTAAGTGTTCCCTTTTAGCAGTATATATAACTTTTTCCTAGTACGAGTAGTAATCTAAACCAAATATTTACCTTGTCTAATAGATATCATTATTATATATATATAAAAAAGAATGTAGTAAAATGTATGGAGTTAAACGTCAAAATCAATGCCTGATCTGTTCTTATTTAGTGTATATTACGCTGCCGGGGCCCCCGACAGATGTGCATGCTACTGAAATAAATCAAACATATATAGTACTCAGCTGGAAGCCACCCATTCCCCGAGGACGGGCCACTGTGTGGTATCTCATTGAGAAGGTGTGTAAGTGTGTCTATATATGTCTATGTGGCTATTTAGAGTCTCTGTATTAACTGGGGTACATAGATGAATTATTTGAACATGATTCCTATTCCAAGGAGTGAACATAAAGAGCCTTAATAGGCAACTTCTTTCAACTAATCCTATCCTATCCTTAATAAATGATAGGATGATCCTAATCCTAGCATTACACTTATTCTGTGTATATTCATTGTTGGTCTAAATGAAACAGCAGTTATTACGTATTAATAGCATATTAGTTTCTTAGCCTTATAAACCCGCTGCAGCAACCTGCAGGAATCATTTTCTTTCCTGACCTCGTCTTTGCCCTGGCTGACTTTGTACTTGTCCTTCAGTCTGTGGGTGACAGTAACTTGTGGCAGAGAGTCAACACGGGCGTACAAATCTGCTCCCCACGTTACCCTCTTTACGATCTGGAGGACAAGAAAGCGTACCGTTTCCGTGTTTTCACAGTCAACAAGTACGGCCCGAGCGAGCCATCAGAGCCCTCAGCGCTCATCCAGAAGGCAGACCCTTATGGTAAGCTGCTTTCCTTAATCGAAAACACCGTTCTGACTAGATACTATAAACTTTAAGTGAATTTAATGGGGGAGAAAGCTTTAATATTCATATTATACTCTTGCAATATGGCTACAATGTATAAATTATCCAGGTGAAAAACGCAGCCATATTTAATTTATAACCACTGCAATTCTTCAAAAGCTTCTTTGATAAATATTTCTCATGTCATATTTTTCAGGCTGTATTCCAAATATTGGTATGTATGAATCACCATGTTATGTGTATGAACATATAATCACCACCTATTTTCTTAGGATGTGAAAAGAACTGATTCTCACTATAGTTGTATTATGACTATAACTACACTGAAGTACTAGAAAAACGAGTCCACCTGTCTAATACATTTACAGCATTTGGCAGACGCTCTTATCCAGAGCAACTTACAAGGTTATTGGTATTACAGGTAGGCCAGGTTAGAAGTCTTGCCCAAGAGCCCTTATTGGTTTAGCACAAACTGGCTGCCCAGACCGGGAATCGAACCCAGGTCTCTCACATGGGAGCCAATGATGTTACCGCTGTACCACACCAACCTAATACTGGGTACGTCCCCTACAGGAACATGGACTCCACAAGCTTGTGGAAATATTCTGTAGGCAATGAATTCTGTTCTATTCAGATGTGTAGGATTTCTGTGTTCCACTTAGTAAAACCCCAAACCCCAAATGGTAGAAATTATAAAACCCCAAACTCAGATGAATGTTCCTCTAACCATTATTTGGCATCTCTTGACATGTGTGGTGGTGTATTGTACTGCTGGAAGAGTCCAAACCCATTATAATGATTACAGGACCACACACATAGTGTTCACCTGTCAGAGATGTTTGTAGATGTACCAGGGGGCCAGTGGAATACCAGATAGACAAACCGCATACCATTATGGAGCCACCACCAGCCTATGTATTTTGAATAAGCTCATCTATACTAGTTTTTCTGGCACTTCAGTGTGTGACTATGCAGCCATGACACTCCCAGCTAAAGCCAGTTTTACATTATATATATTGTCTGGGGCTGATTATAATTTCAGAGTTGAACTATTGTAAGTTTAGTTGTGAGTTGTGACAGCTGTTGTTCTGTCAGTGTCAGAAGTATTTTATTAATAAAGTATGACCACTCCTATGGTGCATAGGAGGCTTTAACCTAAAGCTCACTCTGAAGAATGTTTCTATTCATCAGTATTCCTGATCTCTCTAACCAATGATGTAAGCAGAATCCTTTTATCACAGGTTTATTGTTCGAATTCAGAATTCAAGATTTTTTTTAAACAGGATCATCCATGACACAACATCTTCTTAAAAGACAGCTGAAATCACACAGTCTAAAACTGGTTTCAGCTGTCCCCTTGTGTGTATATCACTGCTTCACATAAACACAAAGCATGTCCGTCTGTGAGAACACACAAATATTCACAATGCCGATGTCAGTTCACAATGTCACAGCCACCTCTACAGGCTTCTGCGGTCACCCTGTTTAAAGGTTTGCCTTATAATATTGCTTTGCATTTCAGTTTGTCTAGTGTCACTGTTTTCTTTGGACAGAAGGAAAGTCAAGTAACATAGGAACGCAAATCATGGGAACACAGATCATAAGAACAAATCATAGGAACACAAATCATCAACACATCTTTTCAGGCCACAGGGGCAGCCGTGGCCTAGTGGTTAGGGAACCGCTCTCGTGACCGGAAGGTCCCGGGTTTGATCCCCTCACAGGGCAAGTGATGACTGAGGTGCCCTGGAGCAAGGCCCCAACTTCTCCCCGGGTGCCATGGTTTGGGGCTGCCTGGTCACATTCCTCTGTGTAGGCAAATAGTTCACTTTCAAGGCTAACCCTAACTGCTCCTCGGGCCCTGCCCACCACTGAGCATGTGTGCTCACTGCACGATTGGGTCAAAAGTGTATGTCAATTCCACTGCACAGTGGTCAAAAGAGTAGTTCACTTAATATGACAGTTTTTTCCCTCCATGATTTTTCCATGCATTTCTCTCATTTTTTTGCATTTGTTTTTTTTTTTTGCAGGAGTTCCCTCCGCTCCCGGCAAGGTCATCGCTTCAAGAAACACCAAAACCTCAGCCTTCGTGCAGTGGGATGCCCCCAAACAGGGCAAAAACCTCATGGGTTATTATGTGGATTGTTGTGTGGTTGGCACCAAGGTCTGGGCTCCCTGCAATCACAGACCCTACAAACACACTAGGTATTATCTTTATACAGTTTTGTTTGTCTAACACATCGTTAATTTATGAAGGGTGAACTAGAGTTAAATATGTATCTGGACAGGTTTGTGGTCCATGGCCTGACTTCTGGCGATACGTATATTTTCCGTGTCCAGGCAGTGAATGCCTATGGTCTGAGTGAAGAGTCTCAGGAGTCCGAGCCACTCTTCATTGATGCTGCACTTGGTAAGCATGTAGCTAGATTTCTTTGGATCGTACTTTACTTATATATTAAGTTTACATGTGGATTATTGGTTTCTGTGTGATATTATATAGTGTATATAATGTATGCAGTGACAGATTTAGCACAAACTACGCTATTGTTTGTAATTATTTCAATGCGAATAATAGATAAACTTGAGTCCAATGCCTCTGCTGTCTCACACAGAGAAAGGAGTGGATTATGGTATGTGAGTTTTATATGTATCACTCAACAGCACAACTTAACTCACTCCCTAGTACTTTTTCTTTGCAACCTAACAACCTCACTTTTATCCTACGTTGTCATTCTTATCACACAGTCCCTGGCATAATTCACACACAGTTTAAGGTGTGGATGTGAGTCAAATCGATGCTTGTACCCTGAATGGTGTCTACAAAGAAATACTGATCTAATTGAAATGATATAATTAATCACATTGTTTCGTTTCATGACCAGACTGCTGGACCACAACTTGAAACAGATGTGCATCCCTTTGCTTAACTAGGTTTCTCTGCTTTCCAGCTGTTCCTTCTGCCCCGTACGGCATCACTCTGCTCAGCTGTGATGGAGTCTCCATGACCCTGGCCTGGAAACGCCCCAAACACACAGGTGGAAGCAGGATCACGTCCTACTACCTGGACAAACGTGATGCAGACTCTGTAGTGTGGAAGGAGGTCAGCTCAAGACCTGCCACTAGCAGGGTTTATAAGGTAAGCGGTGCCTACTCATATAAACTGTACGCACAATTTCAGAGCCATTTTCTTGGCAGAGGATCTTAAAGTAAATATCAAAATGAGACCAGAGTGATGTATGCTATGTGGAAGATCGTACCAGACAGTCGTGGACATTTTTATTGTTTGGTAGTTTTACGGTAAGGTGTAGAGCCTAAAAACACCGGCAGAGGCGGACATTAGGTACAATTGAAAATTGACAAGAAATTCCGTTTTTCAAAATCCAAAACATGATCCAAACTCGAAATCCAAAAAATAACCAGGCAAGAAATGGGAATAAGAATGTCAAAAATGTGAGCAAATATCACAACAGGAAAAGTACAGAGCATAAACAAAGGCCCAGTAATGGGGTGTATGGCAACCAACCATATACTACTCAACTGAAAAAAAATAAATAAAAGAAAGGACACAATCATTAACATAACACAGGTGGGAAAAACACAACTAACCCAGAGTGACAGCGATCAGGTTGGAACTAAAGTGTTGGGTATGGGCGTGGCCAGTTTAGGTGGTGGTCAGGGAGTCCTGTTGGGAGTGTGAGGTTGTTCTACTGACATTTTCATATCATTAGTTTATATTTCAGTATATGTCAGTGGTAGAAACAACCACTGACCGCCAGCTACCATGTTTTTGTCTTTACGCTTTTTCATCCGTTCATCTTCATATTAGCTACTCTTGAATTCATGTTAAGAAAAATGGAAAATGAAGGACGGCATACCGATATCCAGTACCTATACGACATCTGGTGTGCATTGTGGGATGCATCTCTGTAAAGACGCTCCTGTTGACTCTATACACAGGTGGAGGGTCTGACTGCTGGAAACTTCTATGAGTTTAAGGTTCAAGCTGCCAATATGGCCGGTGTTGGTTTGCCATCTGATTCCAGCATACCATTTGCTTGTGAAGCCTGGACCATGCCTGAGCCTGGTGAGTATCTGTGGCCTATCCAGTCTGAATATGGACAGACGTATCCACAGTAAAACAGTTACAATATTTAAGACTGGTAATGAGAGTACAGTAATGGTAATCAAGCAACACAATGATTTAAAGACTTGAATTCTCAGCTGCTTAAAGAACATAGCAGACCCATTGTCAGATGCACATGAGGGCACATGAGAGATAACATGGCTCAGGTGCACCATGTTAATCATTACCCCTCCAGCTTATTCCCAAACACCTCATTCCCAGTGCAGACCTGCTCTAAAACATGCCCCATCTGTTACCGCATGTTATCCTTATTTCTCACTTTAAGCCCATAGGACCAAGCGAAGGCACAAATGGGAAAAATAATTCCTGAATGTTACTCTCCGTGCATGTTGACCTATAAAATCTAGACATCAGTGGCTTCAAGTTAAAAAGGGAATAGGGTTGTATTTAGACACCATTTCTATCGTTATGGCACCTTTTTCTTTTTCTCATCGTTTACGTAAAACATAAAAATGTTTTAGAATATGAGGTCTCTATTAGATCAGGTTTATTCCTTTATTATGTTTCACACCTTCAGGCCCTGCATATGACATCAGTTTCTGGGAAGTGCGAGATGATTCTCTCCTGGTGCAATGGAAGCCTCCAGTATACACAGGAGCCAGTCCTGTCACTGGTTACATTTTGGAAATGGCCAAGAAAGGATCCAACGATTTTGCCGCAGTAAATGCAGAGGCCGTGAACCATTGTTATTTGAAGGTAATAATGGACGCTGCATACTGAGCACACATAATGAGGAGGTTATATGTCCCAGAATGCTATTTTAAACATAAAATTATTTTCCTTATAAACGAAGTAATTATATAAATAATTCATAATTCTGCTGCAGCTCCCAGCAGCAGCCCCAGTTCTTCACATTTTCTGCACCGTCATCAAAACTCTTGGGAGTCAGCATTTCTGTTCAGACTTATTTTGGTTGGCCTGCTTCTCTGTTGTTATTATTAGGATCCGATAGATAATAGTGTGGTACCGGGGTGTTATTTTATAGGCTGCCAGCCAGGTAATGTGGGTGGATTCCAGCTTGCTGAATTGAGACAAACTTGCAAAGATGACAAATTAGCGTGACTCATGGTTCATCAACCTTAATTTTTTTTCAGGATGCATATTTAGGCTGTTGTTATGCTTAATTTAAAACTTGCTTTATTATCTGTTGTTATTTGTGTTCTTATAGGCTTGTGTAAAACAGCAAGCTCAGACGGCCATTAAAAAAAATAATAATCAAATTTTATTAAAAATATAAATATAAAGCAAAAAAAAAGGTTAACCATGCATTAGTTGGTATTCAACTCTAAATATATCCCCATATTTGGATATTAATTTTAAATGGATATAAAGCTGTGCATAAAACATAATTCAGATGTTTGTTTTTCTCCTGAAAAGTGACGCTTTATATCCATGTGGATATTTTTTGTCATGTAGGTGACTGGCCTGGAGACAGGAGCTTTATATGTGTTTAGAGTATGTGCAGTGAATGCTGCTGGTAAAGGAAAGGCTTCAGATGTGTCTGATGCTGTGTGTGTTAAAGCTCTGCCAGGTACCTATTTGTAATTTTATTATTATTATTATTATTATTATACACGTTATTAACCATCAAGATAATATGCCCCATCATTCATATACATGGTGAACAAAATGTATTTGTCTTCTACAACTTTTTCTAAGGTACGAAGGAGATTACGTGTGGTGTGGATAAGGAGACTGGAGATGTTTTCTTGTCCTTTGAGGCTTGTGAGACGTCTGAGCTCTCCAAGTTCATTTGGTCAAAGTCCTACAAAGAAATCAGCGAATCGAAGAGAGTCAGTGCCTCAGCTGTCGGAAGAACGTGAGTTGCCATCATAACCATATTGAACGTCCAGGTCTTCAACGTGTACTGGTATTGACGGTGTGACTGACTGTGTTGTTTGTAGCTCCAAGCTGACGTTTGTAAACCCTGAGAAGGAAGACCTGGGTCTGTACTCTGTGGCTGTGACTGATACAGAAGGAGTGTCCTCCAGTTACACACTCAAGGAGGAGGGTATGTGACAGAGGTCCAATTGGATACTTTCTGTGAGGACCTCAACATGTCTTTAGTTCGGATTTTTAAAATGTCATCTAAGGCAAATTTATTGTCTTTTTAGAGCTCAACAAACTGCTTGACCTCAGCTACAACATCAGACATCCAAGTAAGTACAGATAAGTTTAATTTTTTTATTTATTTCAACATGCAAATGTTTATTTCGAATGGCTTAATGTTTTTTCCCTCCGGATTTTAGTTGTTCCCCTGAAGACAGAGCTGAACTACGAGGTCCTTGAGAAGGGTCATGTGCGTTTCTGGTTGCAGGCCAAGAAGCTGTCCAATGCTGCATCCTACAGGTTCATCATTAATGATAAGGAGATCACTAGTGCCGAGGTACAGAGCGCACTTCCAGTGCAGGATGTGTTACTTCAACACGAGTGCTGTAGTGTTCGATCGATGCTCAAGGATACTGATAAGTGTCTTCGTAAATGCACATTAAGTGCCATTATGCGTGTGTTTTGTGTCTGTGTGTGTAATTAGGGTCACAAGATTAGCCACAACACCTCCACTGGAGTTATCGAGATGGTGACTGAGCACTTCACCAGGGCCAACGAGGGCACATATACCTTACAGATCACTGACGGAAAAGCCAAGAATCAAAGCTCCCTGGTGCTTGTGGGAGATGGTGAGACACCACACCATCCAGCCATGACTGAATTCTTGGTCTTGTCAGTTTAAGTGACCGATTATGACTTATTATTGGTTTGTTTGGTTTCAGTCTTCAAGGCTGCACTGAAAGAGGCTGATTTCCAGAGAAAAGAACACCACAGGAAGCAAGGTTATAAATGATGCATACAGGAAAATACCTCCACCAGAGACTTGCATTACTTTCCTACTGATTGCAGCTTTTCACCTTGTATCATTGCCACAGACATCTAATCTCGTTTTTTGTTTCTTTTACTCAGGTCCTCATTTCTCAGAGTACCTGTCTTTCCACGTGGATGAAGAATGCACTGTTAAGCTTGTATGCAAGGTAAACAAGACCTCTGACTTTCAACACCATACACCTACATAACACAGCAAATAGACACCGTATATACACCATAACATTAGCACCACCTGACAGAACAGCTCTGATCCGTCAAGGACTCCACAAAACCTCTAAAGGTCTTCTGTTGTATCTGGAGCCAAAATGTTAGCATTAGATCCTTTGGGGATTTCTTTTAGGGGGTGCCTTCACATCCTAAGCACAAGTGAGCATTGGGAGCCCAGTACCTTCTACTGGTTCACTAGTTGTCCTTATTTGGACCACTTTTGGTAGATACTAGTCAATGCATACCTGGACACAAGACATGCTGTTTTGGAGATGCCCTAACCCAGTCGTCTGGACATCACAATTTGGTTTTTGAGGAAGTCACTCAGATTTTTACACTTGCCCATTTTTCCTGCTCCCAACATGTTAACTTATATCCCACCCCTCTACCGTAACAAGATAATGTTAACAAGATAATGGAAACAAGTTTAACCTCCTGTTTTTATATGAATAGTATTTTAAGATTGCACATGGTGCAATAAATATATCCATTGACAGTCGTTGATGTCTTCAGTACTTTGTCTTGAGCATTTGCCTGAGTACTCACGTTACAAAGATTTTTTTATATCATCGTGTTATAGTTGGCTAATGTAAAGAAAGAGACCACATTCACCTGGTTTAAAGAAGATGAAGAGATCACTCTCGATGTCGCACCCAACCCAATGTCTGGATCCTGTGCTCTTCCCATCCCCCTGGTAAAAAAAAAAACTCAGCTCTTCTGTGAAATTCATCCATATATTATTTGTATTATTAGCCTCAAGAACTAAACATTATGCATTTCACAGTTTTCCAGAAAAGACCAGGGCGTTTATAAAGCTGTACTGAGTGATGATCGTGGAAAGGATACTTCAGTTTATGACATTTCTGGCCAAGGTAATACTTTTACAAATGTTACCTATTTTTCTTTACTAAGCGTTTTCTGTTATGTTTCAATGTTTAATCTAATCACCTTTTTTTCTCGTAGTATTTGAGGATATCATCAATGCCATTGCCCACATTTCTGGTAGGCTGACTAAAGAATCTTGTATCTGTACTAATCTGGGAACAAAGGCTTTATCCAATGAATTTCTATTTAAACTCCTTACACTGATTGCATTAACTACATAATCTGGTATTGTAATGCATGTAATCATGTGATTTATTTATTTATTTATTTTTATAAATAAATTTATAAATTTTGCATTATGGAAACGTCATTTTAAAGCCATTGTGAATGTCTTGGCATCAGTATCACATGTTACACTGAGCCCTTTCTGGACCACATGCAGAGGATGCAGTGCACCCTGGATGCAGTGCACAAGTTTCTCAGTGAATGAGCATGAGTATAGAGAGTTAGACTTCACTCAAGTATAAACCATGGTCTGACATTTAAATATGGCCCGTTGTTGTTGTCACAGGCTCTTCTGCCTCTGAGCTGATGTTGCAGTGCACACCAGAGGGCATCAGACTGCAGTGCTACATGAAATACTACACAGAGGAAATGAAGACCAGCTGGTTCCACAAGTACTGACTTTTTTTTCTGTTAGCAGTCTGATTTATTAGGATCTTTAATACACGTTCATAGCTGCAGTGAAGTCAGTTTACGTTTTCCAGTTAAAATGACACTGAGCAAATTAACCACTGTTCATAATATGAGGTATCATCTGTTCAGGCCTGAATGTTAGGATTATAGTGTTGAGTTTTGTTTTGGTTTTAGGGAAGGTAAAATCGCCTCCTCTGAGAAGATGAGGATCGGAGGCACATCTGAAATGGCTTGGATGCAGATTTGTGAACCAACCGATAGAGAGAAGGGTCATTACACCATTGAGATTCATGATGGCAAAGCTGCCCACACCCGTTCCTTTGACCTCTCTGGACAAGGCAATTCATGCATTGTTATTCAATTACACTAAATGACTATTTATACCTATTTCATTGCCTGTGTTGGCTTAATTCTTTTATGACCTCAATATAATACATTGTCTTGGTATCTTTTTATATTTAGTTTATTTGCCTTATTATTATTTATTAATGTAGAAAACATTTATTATATACCAATGTGTATTTTTTTTTTCTATTAAAACAGCATACAATGACGCCTATGCTGAATTCCAAAGACTCAAGTAAGTAAAACTGTCCCATGCAGCAATAACCTACATATTTACTGATATTGTCTTATCAATATTTACCTACCCTATACGTACTAACAGGTTGTGTTTCTTTTTCCAGGGCTGCAGCATTTGCAGAGAAAAGTGAGCACTCGGATTGTTAAAACTCCTGTTATTTAGTTGTACAGCTCTAAAGCCTTTTAATTCATTGCTTTAATAATACATCACATGTTTATATGATGATTAATGCATTATTTTGACACTGTTAGTAATAACACGTAGCTGATTTCATGTGCTAAAATGTCTCATCTTGTCCTCTGTAGACCGTGGTAGAGTACTGGGTGGACTGCCAGACGTTGTCACTATTATGGAGCATAAGGTAATATTTAACTGGCCTGTGGTTTAGAAAGTAAAACGACTCCCAGGTTCAAAGAATTCTACCACTTTGGATGACACCATTTGCATTCTTAAAGTATAAAGTATATTAAAAAAAATCAAATGCACCACTCACCATATATCATATAACTTTTCAGACCCTGAGTTTGACATGTACAGTGTGGGGTGACCCCAAACCCGAGGTCACCTGGTTCAAGAATGAACAGGAAGTTGTGTCTGACGACCACAATCAGATCTCTTTCGACAGTGGCAAGTTTGCCAGCCTCACCATTAAAACCGTTACAGTGGATGATTCCGGCAAGTACAGCATCAATGTGCGGAACAAGTACGGCGGCGAGTTTGTGGAGATCACCGTCAGTGTGTACAAGCTGGGTGAGGATATCCCTGAGCCCAAGTTGGGACAGATGGCAAAACCCACCACAGCACCCAAGTCGTCTGCACCACCCTCCTCAAAGCCCCAGACTCCTGCACCATCCATGAAGAGCCCTGCCCCTAGCCCTGCTCCGTCTGCAAAATCCCCAACCCCAACTCCACCTCAGTCTGTAAAATCCCCTACTCCAGCTCCCAAATCCCCCACCCCACCTAGGAGTGCCAAATCCCCCACTCCACCCAGATTCATGAGGTCCCCAACACCCACCAAGAAGTAAACAATAGGCTGTTAGCGCCTTGGATAATTAGATGTTGATACTGCAAAACAAATAGTGCTTGGATAATATTTAACAATTAACTTATTTGACAAAATAAATAAATATTGACAAAACATTAACCTTGTTAGTTTGCCATTTCCATAGAGTGGCTTATGCATCATTATAGTCTTTGTTCTGTGTGCATGAGGCCCTTAAAGATGGGTTCAGGTAGGTTTTATTAGCTCAGGCTAAAACTCAGACTGTTGTAGCAAAAGTCAAGGAAGTGGTGAAAGATGTTGCAATTAATCCAAAAAGATTATGATTATAAAGATTATGAAGTTGAAGTTGAAAATAGCCACTGTCTTTATGAATGGCATGACCACTTAACTCTTATTCTGTGGCCTCCTAATGCTTTTTGTTGGCAATAAAAAAAAGTGATCAACTTCCATCCGGTGGATTTCCAGTTATTTGGCTGTGTGGACTTTTGCTGAGTTTTCTACTCAAGAATCGGTGGTAAATGTTTTGTATAATACACTGAAATACCAGAAAAACAGGCACACCGGTCTAATACTTGGTAGGTCCAGCACAGGGCACGGACTGCATGAGCCTGCGGAAATATTCTGTAGGCAGTCAGCACCATAACGGTCCACAAATCTGTTGTATTCTAAGGTCCAGGATTTTTATGTTTCACAGCGTGTTGCATGGCATTCCAGATGTGTCCCAGATCTGCCCCAAACTCAGACTAGTGTTACTCTGACCATAATTTGGAATCTCAAAATGTGTGTTGTGGTCAATTGCCCTGAGGCCAAATCTATCAGAATGAATGCAGGATAGCGTTCACCTATCAGAGACGTTTCTAGATGTAGGGAAGTTTATTTTTCTTTCGCACATTTTCGATCTAATGGTTTAGGATTAAAACGTGTTTAGAAGGTTTTCCTGTAATGCATAACAGACAGAAATATGTGTGCAGGATAAAAACATCTTAAGACATACTGTATGTAGTAAAAGCATCCTTATACATGTTGAAATTAATATCATTTATTCGTAATATATCATTGAGTAGTGTAGTCTGGGGTTCTAAGAAAATAAATACAATCATATTTCATTTTATATAAAGGCTCTTCATAGGCTTTTTGAAAATGGACTTTTATTTGACCCCCTTTTTAAAGAAAAGTGGCTGTTTTAGCTATGTGCCTGCCCATTCCTCTAATATGGGACGAGGTCATCAAAAGGGAGAAGTAATATGTGAATATGCAAATTTTGTGACACACTTTGAACAGGACAAGATTGTTGTGCAGTGTTGTGTTGTGCAGAGTGTGTATACAAGCTCTTCATCAAACCCATCCCTTTACGATCCACAGAGGTGATACATTAATTCATTTTCTTCATTATATTCTACCTGACTTCAGACTGAGAAACCAGTTCATCACAGCTAAATTATATCTAGATGAAGTATTCCAGGTTTTTGTTTCTGTCCATCTTCTGTGTCTCAATCTCTAGGTGTTTCATGGCAATGAAAAAATTCACAAACAGCTCACCCAGTGCCCCACGAATCACGCTATCTTCTTCCAGGGCCACTAAGGCATCCTCCAGTTTAATAGGTATGGCGAACTGTTTTTGCTGCACCGGAGCTCTGTTAAGAAACTGTTCTGCGGAGAGGTTGCGCTTGATACCGTCCAATCCAGCTGCAATGGTAGCTGCCAGGACTGTGTAAGGGTTTGCCATCGCTGAGCCAAGCTTGTTCTCAATATGGGTCTCCCGTCCACCGTGAACTTTCACGTTAAAAGCACAACTGTTGTCATTGCAGCCACAAGTGGCATAGAACGTGCTCTTTGAAATACTGCCTTCGGGTATTTGAGTACGGCAGCCTGTCCCTGGTGCCATTAGGCAGCTTAGAGCCGGTGAGTGGTGAAGAAGCCCTCCAAGCCATTTTTTGCCAATCTCAGACATCTCGCCAGTGCCTGAATGGAAAAGATTTCTCCTGCCGTTGGCGTCCCATAGGCTGTGAGACAGGCAGCCAGAATTGTAGATGGTTTCATTAGTCAAGAAAGTGGCAATGCAGTCATACTTCCTGGCCATTTCTTTAACTCCAGTACGAAAGGTGAAGGCACTGTCAGCAGCTTCAATTCCAAATTTAGGCTTGAAACAGATCTCCATCTGGCCTGGACCACTAGCAGATGCAAAGCTATCCACACTGATGCCGATGTGGTACATATCTTCCACCAGTTGCTGTAGGAAAGGCATGTCGTGATTACTCAGTAAAGTAGTGGCTGGGAAAAACATGACCTGGGAGCCCATCCGCTCTGACACACCTAAGATGCAGCATTCATATGTAAAAGAAGAATAGATGGAGAATCCCATGGCTTGAAGCTGGCCAAGCATCAGCTTAGCAATAATACGAGGAGATGTGCGCAGAGGGATTCCTGTGATGGTACAAGGATCACATATGATACGAGCAGTCTGCTCAGCCCAGGGAAGGGCTTGAAAGGTGGAGAGATCAGGGATCAGAAGAATATCACTGTTGAAACTGGTAGCAGTTGGATGATCAACTTCGTTTTCCTTGGGGCTCAGTGTTAGCTCCAGGTAGCTTCTAGGCATGGGGATGCCATAAACTGCTTTTTCCTGTGTTGCCAAAGAAATGGAATAATTAATACCGTGAAGTTGTATATTTTGATGATATTGTCATGAATGCTTTATTCAATATTGCGCTACCCCAAAAAAGAATCATAGCTAGGTAAGTA
Source organism: Duopalatinus emarginatus (assembly GCA_028565595.1). Classification (NCBI taxonomy): domain Eukaryota; kingdom Metazoa; phylum Chordata; class Actinopteri; order Siluriformes; family Pimelodidae; genus Duopalatinus; species Duopalatinus emarginatus. The sequence goes on from JAOVVF010000004.1 coordinate 20,751,337, forward strand.
TTTACATGAAATATGGAAGCAGGGACTGTCTTGGATCTAGATACACCATGAAGATCAGTGGCTTCAAAACGAACAAAGCCTATATTCTCACGGCTGATCTGCTGCTTTATGTGTTCGACCTCTGAAATGAAGTTTTGGGATCCGTGGTATTCTGTGTGTGGAGTGGAGCATACAAAATATCATCCAACAGTTTAAGAAATTCAAATTCTTCTTTGAAATTCATCCCCAGTCAAGATCAGAAGTACTGGAATGCAAAAAGGACACTAACCTCTTTGTGATGTCCCAGTGTCGACCCAGTGTGTTCGTTCACTGGTGGGTGATTTAAATCCTGTAGGCCTGTTTGAATGCTCAAAAGTCTTCGATGAAGCACCAGATGAAGCACTATCACTTGTTCTTTGACTGCTCCCTAAAGTGGGCTTGAAGGTTGTGAATGATTTGGATGGTATGTCATCTGGTTTACAGTCAATTCTCTGTCCAGGCGTGTGGCAGCGATGACCAGCTAATTGGTATTCATCTCTCTGTCTTGTGTCCAGCCTGGAGCGCTCGCTCAAAAGGCTTTTCAGTTCGTCCATTGTTTGTCTCGAAACGCCTGCTTGTGGAAGTAGGTTGTGGCCTTCTCTATTCCATTCATCAGTATAAGTGTCCTCGGGCTGTGATTTAATCGAGACAGTGGGCCAGCAGTGTGGACCGATCGAAATGATAGTGGAGTTGTCAGTGGGGTTTGGAGCAGATACGTCAGTCACGTAGTTAGGCAGATCAATCCTTTTCATGTCCCATTCTGAAGGTTTCTCACTTACCCGTACCCCCTGCTTTTGGCCATGGCTCAGCTTGCCTCCATCTATTTGGTCTGAATCCATAAAAGCTGTTTTCTAAATTCTGTGTCGATCCTTCTGATTTGTTACTAATTTGTTACTTCGAGCCTGTAATGCCTGTAGTTTTGAAAAAATCCAGCTCCGAGTTGAAACCAGAGCTGTGGCCGAGCACATCTTTTATAGACAACGGGTACAATGCTGACTGATTGGAACAATCCCTTTGAGCTCACCATGTGCTCAGAGCAAAGTGGTTTACATAAATAATAACCTGTGACTGAACTATCCTGCATGTTTGGCCAAACCCAGGCAAATCCAGGCTGTTCACTGGGCTATTGTATAGATCAAAAACTGTTGTGTAAAACTGCTGTACATCAGCTTTTGCAGGGGCTACTAAGCACGCTTTATCAAATTTCTAGAAACACGGTGCATAAAAGAGAAAGAATTTACAGGAGCTTTGTTTAGTTCATAATGTAGGCTGCATATAATGCACAGCAAATGTCATTCTTTTGTTATTTGTTACTGTGTTTGTAATGAAATGTCTTTCGATTAGACTATTAAATGTCAAATATTACTTTACTACTTATTTTTGTTTATTATTATTATTATTATTATTATTATTATATTATTTATTCATTTGTTTATGTATAGCTTTACTTTACTATATTTCCTCCTGGTC
>JAOVVF010000004.1:20797826-20818350 GCA_028565595.1 Duopalatinus emarginatus
CGCGTGCCTGTAATCCAAGCTACTGGGAGGCTGAGGCTGGCGGATCGTTTGAGCTCAGGGGTTCTGGGCTGCAGTGGACTATGCCGATCGGGTGTCCGCACTAAGTTCGGTATCGATATGGTGCTCCTGGGGGAGCTCGGGACCACCAGGTCGCCTAAGGAGGGGTGAACCGGCCCAGGTCGGGAACGGAGCAGGTCAAAGCCCCCGTGCCGATCAGTAGTGGGATCGCGCCTGTGAATAGACACTGTAGTGCAGCCTGAGTAATACAGCGGGACTCAGTCTTTTACACTTTACAATACCTAACTTAAACATAAAGAAACATCACTGGTTATCAAATGCACGTGTTACAGTGGGATCTCGTGAATAAGGGTTATAGGGAATCATTTTTGTGGCTAGAATAATAAGATCAGCACCACACCGCCTCCTATTAGAAAAAATGGAAGTGACACCTTTATATTCCGAAAGGGAATGTTACACCTGTAGGGGGCAGTATTGATTAACAATTGTTTGTCTTGAAAAACAGTATTCTATTCTATTCTATTCTATTCTATTTGGCGTGTTGATCATTACTTGTAATACATCTATTATTTATGTATTTTCTTTAATTATTTGTCTTATTTCCAGGTGCCCTAATTGCCTTCTTGTTCCAAATCCAAATTCTAGCTACGAAGTAATCTCAGCAAGTTGTATATCCAATTTACTCAGTTTAAACCCTAGGATTGTTTGTTTGTGTGTCTGTGTGTGTGTGTGTGTGTGTGTGTGTGTGTGTGTGTGTGCTTGAATTAAGCGCAAGTCCTCTACATATACATGTTTTCACTTTTTACCTTACACTTTTTTTGTAATTCAAGTTATCAACATAACAGAGTGTATTAGAAGAGAAGAACTTTTTTATGGATGACAACAATACAGTTGTTAGAGTTAAATAACATAAGACAAATATTGGGGAAAAAGAGAAAACAAATATTATTATTATTATTATTATTAATAATAATAATAATAATAATAAATGAATTTTATTTATAGACAATAATACTAATTATAGATAATAAATATTTATAGATAATAATACTGATATTACTACTTCTACTAAAAATAATAAATAATAATAAATATAATAAACCAACAAACAAATAAATAAGTCATCAGGCATTTACAATACCATCGTAAATATTAATAGTTTTAATACATTTCTTATTATTTATCCATCAAATAGTTTTCATTAGTAAAGAAAAAATCTATTAAGAAGAGATTACATTTGGGGGATTTGCTGTCAGAGCCTCTGGTTTTACTAGTAGGGCGCTCGCTGCGTGATGACGTCATTCGGCGACTAGAGCGCGCACATCGTCCCTGGGCTGCTATATTCAGTTGATTTGAAGTGAGAGGGGAAAGACGACAGGAGGCAGATAGATTTTATGGTGCTGTTTCTGAGCCGTCAACTTTCTCTCTTGCTTAACCAACAAGCACTACTTTGCACCCGAGGCCCGTTTTCCTGTCTCCGCGAGCGAGTACACTAACTGCTCGGTGTTGTAGGCTTTCTACCGTTGCTACCAGCCTTAACTCGAGTCAGCATGCCTGAGAGGAGGCCCTTCGTGCGGCTGCCTACTGACGTTTACCCCGTCAACTACGCGCTGTGTCTCAAGCCCGACCTGATAGACTTCACCTTCGAGGGCAAGCTGGAGGCAGAAGTGGAGGTAGGCTTGCTTTTTTATTTTTATTTATTTTTTTAATGCACTGATACCCCAAACACTGGACAAGTCTGTAACCGTACACGGCTGGTAAAGGTCCACAGTCACTACTCTCCTGCTGCTAAAGCTAACTAGCCTGAAAAGAGCTAGTCATTTAGCAAGTTACCTCAGCGCTCGTGCTAGCCAGTCCACCTTGACCGAGTGAGTGTATTAAGGTGGAATAGATATGTAGTGGACTAGTGCACAGTAGCTCACTGAGTTAGCTGGGTAGGTAAAGCACGCCTGTTAGCACACAGTTAGCTTTAATACATTAGCTAGCTCTTCAATAACATTGAGGTATTTTGAGTGGAAGGCTTGTGGAAGTCTTGTAGCCCCTATCAGCAGATTAACCTCATAGCTTAAGTCTGGTGGTTTTCTGGTAAAACTGACATTAACCAGGTTTTGTACTTATCAAAATATTATTGAAGTAGCTTTATTTACTAATTATTTGTTTTATTTTTAGGTGTCTTAATTGCTTTCTTGTCCCAAATCCAAATCCTAGCTAGTAAGTGACAGTGCATATCTGAGTGATTGAATCTCAGCAGGTTGTATATCCAGTTTAAATCCTAGGATCTGGTATTGCACCAGTCTTTATAATTTCCTTTAGTATATAGCTATATATGTTTTCACCGTTTCCCTTCAGGTTATTCGGAGTGTTTTGTATCAACACTCCAAATACACACCACACAAGACAAAAAGAAGTCTCTTCAACAAGGGGTGCTATGTGCAACCTTCAAAGAGCCCTGAAATTACAATGTTCGGAACAATGTAGTCTTTTTGTTTTAGAGACATCGATATGTGATTTGACAGATCTAGATATCGAAGCTGTTCAAAACATGAATATGTCAACCTACTGAATCACAGCTTTATATTTACGTATATTTGTTTGAGCTGCCCAATTGAACACTTAAAACACATTAAAATGTACTTAAAACGCTTTGATATATATAAGTATGTGATTAATAAGCACAAGAAAAGTGTATAAGTTGTTATTTTTGAACCACAAAATGTAAATAAAGTTAAGTTCTATTAAGTTACACTAACTATATACTCAAGTTTACTAGTTGTATGTTATTCTCGCCACTCTTCTAATACAATTCAAGTAGATTTTTTTTTTTGCTACACAATTAAACACTTTAACCCAACTAAAAATGTGTATAAATGACTTACAAGCATGACACACAAGGTTTCTAAAGGATTACTAAAACAAGCCTGTACAATGGGCAACGGAAAAACTGGCATGGTTTTACATCATGCCAGTTTATCATGGTTTTACATGCAGCATTAAAAGAGCCCTAAAGGTAAAATGTTTAAAAAAAAAAAAAAAAAAATACTATGACCGCTTCTTGTATCTGTCCTTTTCTGTTGAAGACACCGACATTTGATATCACACATCTAGATACAATCTAGATATTGCATATCTAGAAACAAAGTGAAACAGCATAGCTATGTTGACATACTGAATCACAGCTTTTTCACACAGGGGCTTAAAGGGACCAACTGCAGAACCATTCATAGAGTTAATCAGATAGGTTTTGCTTTTGCTGTGACAGTAGTACAGATTTTAAAGTCCATTCATAAATACCTAACCTTGGATTTTGTCACAGGCTTTCTCTTATTTGTTAGGATCCGATTCTGATCAAGCCCAAAGTTATACAGCGACTGACATTAAAACAAACCAAAAGTGTTTAACGTAATCATTTGTGTCTCATAGAATAAACCGTGGTTCTGCCTTACTTCCACTCTCCTGTCTTTTGCTGTTTTGTTGTGCTTTCTATTTTTACTCCGTACTGACAGCTGCATGATTGTGTGACTGCAGAATGTTTTGAACAAGTCAGCAAAGCTCATTAGTGTGGCATTGATCTGTGGAGTATGGATTTCTGGCTGTTTATATAGTGGTTTGTCGCATTTCAGCATTTTTTTTTATTGTAGGCCACAACAACGACCCGTGTCAAGCCGCTTTGCCGTCTCATCCTCGTGAAATTCCCCTTGCTGGGCTAAGTGTGGCCTCTGTACCATGAGATTAAATCCATCTTGGTAATGCCACGAACCGTGACCACTCAGACAGACTGAGTACACTGCTTGTTCTCTGTCACATGTACAGGTCTCTCGCTGTGTATAAATCACATCCAGGCTCAGCAAGCCTAATTTGCTCTCCTGCTCTGCCTACTCCGAGTCCACTGTAGTCTTTTTTGTGCGTGTAAAAAAATATCAGTGTTTAGTGCGATAAATTGCTATTATAGTCTAAAAAAAAAATAGGAGCAGTCCACAGCTAGGTAGGTTATGTAGGCAAGGATATATCGATTGTTTCTCTCCCTTAGCACCACAGTCTTTCAGGCCTTAAGGGATGAATATCTCAGATTTCATGCCAGTATTTTTGCATTAAAGAGGCTTGTGGAGAAATGAGATGCATGGAGTTCTTGTGTTGGCAGACTTTTAAATGTGAGTTTATTGTAATGGCACCACAATTATCTAATCGCCAGCGTCTTTTACCCTCCTCAGCTAGGATGGAAGGTATGTCATGAAATGAGCTGGTTCAAATCTGAGAGCAGACTCTGTAAAACACATAGTGATGTGTCATATAGGCTTGATGTTTCCCAGGTTTATGACATTTATTTACAAAGTAAATATCTAACATTCTGCACTGGATCATTTACATAGGAAGATACTTTAGTGTCTTAAAACATTTCCTCATAAGGCAACAGCCCCATGCATGCATACACAGATATATTTAAATACAGTTGCATTTATTAACTTGTGTCCCATTTTTACGAAGGTTTATTTATTTTTTTTTAATTTTTATTCTATATACCTGTATACGTATATTTCTGTCGATCACAGATTCTACTTAAATGATGAGTATGAGGTTCTGTAGATCAGGTGTACATGCCTTGCTCTAACACCAGTTGCTTTGAATGCTGTAAGACTGTAATGGCTGCAAAAAGGCAACACATGGCAGGGGGATCTGAGACCCTTGGCTAAAAATGTCGGTCTGGATGAATGGTTCTTCAGTATGGAGGCTCTGGCTGACATTTTGTTCCATTTTGCTGCAAGCGAAGTTAGCCATATTTTCATTAATGATAGATTTTTGAAAGGAGGAGATTTTAAGTGGGTTTGAGTTGAGGGGATTGGGTTGGGATTTTGAATAACGCTTTCTTAGGATGCCTTGATAACTTGTCTGGTTATTTAGTATTTGTTTTAGTGCATGTAAAAGAATAAGTCTGTACTGATAAAATATATATATATATATATATATATATATATATATAAAATTTTACCAAAACAACAAAAAATGGAAAAGAAAAAACACACTTTCAAGGAGTACAACAGAAGATCATGTGCCTATTACTGCAAAGATCTGAAGTTGCTAGAATCAATAAAAGAACAATAAAGGTGGGAGGGGCTTACTATTTGTTTCCTATTGATTACAGTGCCACTAGCTAATCATGGGTGTTTGTGAGCTCATGTATGCAGAAGAGAGGGAATAGCACTTCTCTCTGAGTGTATTACGATAAGCCGTGTTCAAAAAGATGCAGCTGGTTGGCTTCACGTCTCTAAGAGGACAAGTGATAGATCTCGCCCTCCCGGCTTGGTAAAGATCACTGGGGGAGAGTCAATTGGTGGCTGGCAGAAAAATTGGTGTTGGGGAGAAGAATGGGGGAAATGAATTATTAACAGAAATTAATAAAAAAAATAGTAAATGAAGAAAAATAACAAAGAAAGAAGTAAGAAATATATAAATCCAGTCAATCAAGAAAAAAAGAACCCATTAACAAACATTATTTCATTTTAAAAAGTACAGATTTTTTTTCTTTTGAGGATCTGGTCCTGCATATAATCCTGCACATTTGTAAACAGACAAATGCAGGCGGACCAAATGTAACCTATTTGACGTCTGTTTTTAATCTTTAGAAGCGGCCAAAGAATGCATGTGTTTGTTTATTTATTTATTTTTAATCCAAAATTGATTTTTGGAAGCGAGATCAAAGACGGCTCACTGGCTTAGCTAATTGTCCTTCACATTTTTTAAATATCGATTTTGCCTGCTCGGTTATGTCTGATCTAGACATAGACTTGTTTTCCTGTCTAAGTATGTTGAGTTTGCATTATTGCGGTCTTCAGGTATGTACAATTTAGGACAGATGTCTGCACATATGCTTTTACAAGAAACATATTCCCTTCATTCTGATGTAATGTTGTGAATAGAGCAGCCATATGGGCTGTGTGGAATTTCTCAGCGACTAAAGATGTGCTGCATTAGTCAAGTGTGTGTATACACTGAGGTGCCAGAAAAATTGGTGCATCAGTCTAATACTTTGTAGGTCCCTGTGGGTCATGAACTCCACAAGCTTGCCAAAATATTTTGTACGCAGTGTATTCTCGTACTACTTGCAGAACGGTCCACAAATCTGTAGAATTCCGAGGCGTAGGATGTCTGTTTTCCACAAGCATGTCGCATGGCATCCCAGATGTGTTCAATAACGTTGAGATCTGATGACTTGGGTGGGAATAGCAAAAGTCCAAACTCGGATGAGTGTTCCTCTAAACATAATTTGGCGTCTTCAGATGTGTGTGGTGGCGTGTTGTCCTGCTGGAAGTGGCCAAACCCATCAGAATGAATACAGGACATGAACGGGTGTAACTCATCAGAAAGTAGGCAGACACAGCATTCTCCTGTCAAAGGCGCTTGCAGATGTACCGGGGTACCATGGAATACCAGTTAAACAAAACCCATACCATTATGGTGCCACCACCAGCCCATGTATTTGGCATAGGCTTTTTTGTACCAGTTGATCTGCACTTCAGTATATGTTTCAATATGAACGCAATGTTTAACAGCTTTTATTTTATCTGCAGGTTACCCAGGGGACAAATCAAATTGTGATGAACTGTGCTGATATAGACATAATCACTGCATCGTTTGCACCAGAAGGAGGGGAAGGTAAGTGTGGAATTTTTATTACAGCGTCTGCAGTCACGGTTTGTGTGCATGACCTTGTTTCTTTATGTTAGGGCTGTAAAGATTCACAGATTTAATGGAGTCCAGTGCTCTCGGTGTTTAATCTGCTGCTGTGTATACGGCTTCCAGACAGCTTGCAAAAAATCAGACCTGAATTGGTACAAGGATTAGTTTGTTGCTAAGGGGTGTTTCTCATCTTCAGAGCTACCATTCCATTTATTTTTACTCGTAAATATTCTGTATTTTGACTGAGTGAGAGGGAGATCATTGATCAGATTGAGAAAGAGAAGCTAGTGCAGGAGTAACTGTTTTTCTGTGGCGATAACATACGTGAGAACAGGAACTAACTCGTGCCACAGATGTTTCACAACATTACATGTAACTATAAACTGGTGTGTTATTTGTGTGTAACTGCACAGCTTGTGCACTACTTCTTACACATATACTGTATATTCTGATGCCCATCATATCATTTCCAAGTATAGAGGACACTTCTGCGTAGCGGTGGATAAATAGCTACCCTGAGTACACGGTTGTCTGATGCACCTCGATGTTGTAACTATACCATGTGATCCCACCGCCAGTCACGTGACTCTCATCCAACAAGGATTTGGTTGATTTTTGCTAGGTGGATTCATTAGCGTGCATTACGTAAATAAATGCTTTTACTAAGGATAAACCACAGCATAACCAATACATTTGTCAGTGTATTATTAAAGTGCTATGTTAAAAACTTTATTAAGAGGGTAATGGTTATTGCTACACAGGTTTCTCCACTCTGTGAACTCGCTTTCCCTTAGCTACCACGTTTTTGACTGGAAAATCAGGTTTCCTGGCAACAGAAACATGGAGCTAGGCAGTAGTGTAGCTCTCACTTGTCTGGGGGATTAGTCAATGGATTTGTCCACTTTTGTTGCCAAAATAAAAAGGAAATTATTTACTTGTACATTATCAAAGAATACATTTATTTTTCAGTTTTGTATTTATTTTTTATATTTGTCTTTTTGTGTTTTTTTATTCTAATGCATGTCCTCCTGTATTAAAAAATACTTATACTTTTTGCAGGTTTTAAAAGCTTTTGGAGCTAATGACAGCTTCTTAATTAGTGCACAAATGCTAATTCAAAAATACAGAAAGAAAAGTAATACAAAATACGTAGACAAAATAAATAAATAATTAAAGATATATAAACAGAAATAAATAATGTAGAAAGAGGACAAGGCGAATAAAACACATAAAAAATGCGTACATATATATATTTATGGTTTAATTTATCTGTTGATACTATTATTCCCCTTATTTATTTTTATTTTGCCAGATCTAGTCCTCTATTACATGTGCATAGAGTAAAGTTCGAGTTAGACAGACACTGCTCTGTGTTCAGCCCCTGACTTCTCAGTTGTGTGTGGATTAGAAGGACATTCCCATGTCTTTTCCCAGCTAATGTTTTTGTTTCCTTGTGTTCTTTTAGAAATTAGCGCTACAGGATTTAACTATCAGAATGAGGATGAAAAAGTCACTCTGTCTTTCCCCAGTGCTCTTCAGAAAGGTAAACAGCGCAGCACCCCACTGTGAATGAATCTCTATTATAGCCCTGTGAACAGTCTCTATGTAATCAGTTGCTATAGTCCCTTCTTTCAGCAGCTGAGAAGATGGCTAATCAGTTTGCTGTCACAAGTTATTGTTATTCCATTGTCATCATCTCACAGTTAAATTGCTCATGTCTTATAGCTTGTATGGTCGAATTCTCTGAAAAACCAACCGGTTCTGATTTGAGTCGGAATCACGTGAACGTTTTCTGCACATTTCTAGGGTCTGGAATGTTGAAGATTGACTTTGTTGGAGAGTTGAATGACAAAATGAAAGGTTTCTACAGAAGTAAATACACTACTCCGTCAGGAGAAATCCGCTATGCAGCTGTCACACAGTTTGAGGTAACACAACACATTTCTATTTCTTCATTTCCTTCTTTTATGCTTCACATTTCTGCAACTTTTAACCCAACCTTACTGCATGGCTTGTTTTTCTCACTAAGCGCATTCTGCTGTAACCTGGATGAAATAAATTGGATATTATAAGACTTTAAATAAAAAAAAAAAAGTAAATACATGTACCTTAAACAAACAATGTGGTTTAGGTTTAAAGGCAATGAGAAAAGGAAGGCCGGAGGGCGATAATGCTCCTGTTCACACTCAATACAGTGTCTATCTTTCTGTTTTCTATGTTACTTTGAGCCTGTAGTATCAGCTTTTGTTTTATTTCAGCTTTTGTTTATGGTTTTCATTTTCCGTTCACATAAATGTGAACACGTGAACCATGGTCAACTCCTCTCCCTCTCTCTTTTTTTTTTCTCAGGCCACAGATGCTCGCAGAGCTTTCCCTTGCTGGGACGAACCAGCTATCAAAGCCACCTTTGACATCACCCTTATTGTCCCCAAGGACCGAGTAGCCTTGTCAAATATGGTATGTGTCATGTTTCACCCCGCCCCCTTTGGAAACACACTGCCCTTAGCGATGTGTGCATGTCTAATGCAACAGATGCTCAGTTGCGTTCTTTCACCCCATGCAGGTCGGCTGTCACTCTGTAACACAGAGCATGTTGTCTGAAAACAGGAAGCTATTTATTTTTGATCCAAGTTCAGGTCTGGTGATAATGAATTTGAGATGCTGTTATTTTTCAGTGTGCGGGATATCACTTGTCCGCGTAACACAATTAATTCATTTATTATTATTTTTTTTATTAAAGGCATTTGTACTTAAAAATATTTAAAACATATATATGAGCTCAGCTTATTTACAGAAGTTATCCTCAGCAGTTTGAACTCATCACTGCATTTTGTGGGTATGGTGGATTTTTTATTTTATTTTTATTTTTAATGTTTTTTTGGCCTTTGTTAAATATTTGGCTAACAATGTCTACAAATCATGACTTGTATCTTTAGAGCCCAACCATGTCTAATTGTATACAAATATGAGCTCATTTACTAAATAAATAAACTTTTAGGTATGAAAAAGACGACATTTCCAATATATTCATAGATTCGGCCAATTTCGTTATTAAATTATAACTCTGGTAACTGTGAGACGTTCGGGGCTGTTGTATATAAATATGCTAACTGATTTATGCTACATTTAAATTAGCACACATGGCTAATAATGTTATGTTTCTTGGATACTCTGAGGTGTTGTTTGTTAAGACGTCTTTCATACGTTGTGTAATATAATTCAGTTCAGCGTTGTGCAAGGATGGGAGCGTAATGGCACTGCAGCTCTGGTTTCACTCCTGATTTTCAGAGCGCGTGCTAATTACCGCAGTTAATGGAGGGAAGATGCAGACAGGCATAGCTGGGAGCTAAAAGCTTCCGTTTCCTCTAACCCATTAAGTTATTTTGGAGCACATTCTTTAACAGTGTATATAGGAAAATGTTTAGCGTTTTAAAAGTAAAAAAAATAAAAAGCTCACATACTACTGTGATCTCTGTCTGTAGAACGTCATAGAACGGAAGCCATACCCGGAAGACGACAGTCTTGTAGAAGTAAAGTTTGCCACTACACCCATCATGTCCACATACCTGGTGGCGTTTGTCATCGGCGAGTACGATTTTGTGGAAAGCCAGTCATCTGATGGCGTGACAGTCCGTGTGTACACGCCAGTAGGGAAGGCGGAGCAGGGAAAGTTTGCTCTGGAGGTAAGTAGTACGGCTGGCCGATATAGCTGGAAATATATATATTGTGATAATATTTAATTTTAATTTATAATAAGGAAAATGCTGAATGTAAACACTACAGTTTAACCACCTTATTTATCATGGCAACCTACGCACATATTTATGTGCTTTTCTGGTGGTTCATATTTAATGCATTAAAGTGGAACTGTTAAACATTTTTTCCTATTTTTTTTTTTGATGACATATCTATTGCAATGCATACTATTGTTTTACAGCCCAGGTTTAGTAAACAACCCTTTCGGTCTCCTTCTACATTTGCCTGTTGTGTGTATTTAAGAAAAGCAGCATTTTAAGAACACACAGCCATAAAATGTAATGTTGCCCCAAAACTATTGCCTATCTGCTTGATTTGCTGCCCTAGCTAAAAGCGTTTTATGGTTAGGCCTTGCCAATATTTTCTTTAATTATTTGATTAGCTTTTGTGTGTTTTCCCCCTTTTTCTAGGTGGCCACTAAGACTTTACCTTTCTACAAAGACTATTTTAATGTTCCTTATCCATTGCCTAAAATTGATCTAATAGCAATTGCTGATTTTGCTGCTGGTACGTAGTTGTTTCTTTTCTTTATTTTATTATAAGGGTTTCATCATTTATATGGTGCACACATTATATATTTTTTAAATGATGATTATTTTGACACATCTTGTATGATTGTTTACTTTAATTTATTTTGTGCATTTAGGTGCCATGGAAAACTGGGGCCTTGTTACTTACAGGTACTACAAACGAATATTAGTACAGAGAGTTAATCAACTTTATTTGAATGTGCATACTAATGAATTTTGACTTCCTGACCTTCGTTTACACTGAAAGTGATTATAGATTTGATCTTTTGATGGCGTTCCACAGATGAAAAACATGCAGTATGTGTTTTGTGTTTTAGGGAGACTGCTCTACTGATTGACCCAAAGAATTCGTGTGCTTCCTCACGTCAGTGGGTGGCCCTTGTGGTAGGGCATGAGCTGGCACACCAGTGGTTTGGGAATTTGGTTACTATGGTGAGTGTGTGAACTCAGTAACCGTGATGACCTCAAGCTTTGTTAACGTCTGCCGAGAGCCAAGCTTAGTACATGTTCTCGTTATTACAGCAATGGTCTTGTAGGTTTACAGATACTTATTTAATTCTATTTCTGTTTCAGTAATAATGACTTTTTTTAAGTTTTGTATATACTGTGTATATAAAGTGTCACCTGGCTGTATGCATTTATACATTTTTGTTGCATTTGTAATCGGCATTGTGAAATTCAATCCAGTGTATACACTGATATTGTTAACTTCTGTTCCTAGTGTCAGTATACCGTTGTAACTTTGCACCAACCGTAAGCATCATCTGACTGAATGTCGATGTACATTAGCTTGTAGATGGGCCTGGTTTCCATTTACTGATAAAGGGTTATTTTGCAGGAGTGGTGGACCCATCTGTGGCTTAATGAAGGCTTTGCGTCATGGATCGAGTACCTCTGTGTGGATCACTGTTTCCCTGAGTATGACATCTGGACACAGTTTGTATCTGCTGACTATACCAGGGCTCTGGATCTGGACGCCCTAGATAACAGTCACCCAATTGAGGTTGTGTTTGTCATGTTTAAGCACCTCATGCATTCTATCTTTCTTTCTATTTTTCTGTAATAAGCATAACATATGCATTGTTTCATATTCAGACAGACTATTTGACTTGACCTCTGGCATTATCGTAGTATTATGAAAACCGTGTCTTGCCTGATGTTCATTTATGCCTGAATTTAATTCTTATTTTATTTATGTATGTTTTATTTTTATTTTTTTTTATAATTACAGTTTGTACTAAGATTTAAGATTAGTTCATAATAGATGGGAATGGCTGTTAATTAAGTCAGGATGGGTTTATAATGAGTCATTATTGTAATTACGTTATTAAAAGCAGCAGCTCTTAATTTGCCTGTTCATGGTGACTAGTGTTTGACTTTATGAGTGCGAAATGCAGCCATGCCTCATGAGAGCTTACTAATTCAGAAATGGCTCGTTCTAGTGGAATCAACTGTGAGAATAAAAATAGAATAGAAAATATAAGCATTTAAACAGGCGTCGCACTTTCTTGCACAAAAATTATTGTAACATTGACTCCGATTCAAATTTAAATCCCATAGTGTAAATCCCATAATCGATTTTTCACTCGTAGCAGGAAGTCTTGTTAAACACTGAGGACTTTTTTTTTTTTTTTTTTTTTATTGTAGCTTTGTAGTGGTGTAACCTACTTCTGTCTACACCCAGGCAGATCGGTTACCACATGACCACATTGCAGCCTGGATTTAGCCTAATGAAATACGAGTTAATGTTTTGTGTGTGTTTGTGTTTCGCAAATGGCAGGTTGATGTAGGCCATCCCTCAGAAGTGGATGAGATCTTTGATGCCATATCATACAGCAAAGGCGCTTCTGTTATTCGTATGCTGCACAATTACATAGGAGATGAGGTAGGAAAGTGACGTGAACATGAGTCATGCCTGCTTCACCATTTACATAATCACGGCTTAACATTAATTAGGAAAGCCCATTGTGTGTTGGATTAACGTGATTTTATTTTTTAATTTTTGTGATTTTAGGATTTTAGAAAGGGAATGAATGGTTATCTTTTAAAGTTTCAACACAAAAATGCATCCACAGGTATGTACTTTTTATAATGTATTTTAATACTATTTTTTAGCAGTTGCAGTGATAAAACCCATGTTTTGTCTACTGTCCTCATACTCGTGATATTATTCTCCCCTCTCACTGTTTCATAGTTTTAATGGATATACCTCAATGTTTTTCAGCCTAATCTGTGCTGCTCGGGTGATCATAGAAAAAATAATGACTTGCTCTCTCTACTGAGAACTGACTACTGAGTAGCTGTTGTTAATGTTTTTGTAGGATGTGTTAATGATTTTGTCAGCCAGTGTATGTAAATTATGCCTTAAAAATTAATCTTTTGATCACTTGTTTTGGCAGAAGTATTAGTCATTATGTATAACCACAATAGCGGGTTTCAGACGTTTGCTCATGTCAGTCTCATCGAGTGTTAACGCTGAAGTTAAAGTTGTGTTCCTGAGTTGGTATTATATGCTGCCTGGCCAAAAAAAGACAGCGTTTGGATTTGGAGTCTCTAGAGGCGACGTGATCTGGGGCTCTTTTTAGTCATGTCTTTAATTGATATTTAATTAAATGAATCAGTGGTCAGGTTGAGGCTCAGCAACATTAAGAGGCAATATAATGAAGTCACTGACATACCTGAATGTGCCTAATGACCAGATTATAACATCAGTGGCTTTTTTTTCTTTCCTGATGTTATGGACATGGTCCAGGATGACAAAGCCAAAATTCATCAAGCTTAAATTGTAAACGAGTGATTCTGCAGCATGAAGAAACATTTTCACACATGACTTGGCAACCATAATGTCCTGACTTTAACCCCATTGAAAATATTTGGGATGTGCTAGAGAAGACTTGGTGTGGTTTGTCTCTGAAGCAAATGTTTTGCTGGTACCTAGGGTTTTTGTTACAATGCTGCAGGGAGTGCATGCTGTAATTAAAGAGACAGCCATTCTCAGTCATAAGTGTGTGTTGAAATAGCAGGCTTACAGTTCCTTTCTCAGCACAGGGAGATTTACTGTCAGGATAATTGTGTGTTTGTCTTTTGTGGAAAGATGTTGGGATATAAAAACACTGGAGTATTCTTTTAAATATTCCCAAAATGTCTTTTTCAGAGGACCTATGGGACTGTCTAGAGCAAGCTAGTGGGAAGCCTATTGCAGCAGTGATGAGTTCTTGGACCAAACAGATGGGATTCCCAATTATTGTAGTGGACCAGGAGCAGGTACAATCACTGCTTTAATGAGCAGGACAGGAAAAGGTCACACTGCCAGCATATAGTTTGGTGCACCACCAGTGCTGGATTAGTCATTGACATACAAATGACATACACGTTGCATAACTATTTATTTACATATTTCCAAATTTACATATTTCTGGTTTGACTTCATTAAATATTAATACAAATTGTCGTTTTCTTTTTGTACTTAGCAAGGAGATATTCGAGTGTTAAAGATATCTCAGAAAAAGTTCTGTGCCAGTGGACCACATAATGGTATGATTTTTTTTTTTCATTTATTATAGTATTGTAATGTTTAATGCGATTTGTTGTGTTAAATCAGTGTTTATTATTCCAGTTTTATAAACATAAAATTTTTGTTTTGTTGTTTTTAGCATTGCACTATGTATTTTCACTGGGACTGTAAAAACCATCTGTTGTTAAATGTAGTTGCTGTTCTGCGTTGAATGAAAGGAAGGAAAATAAGTTCCCAGTCCTGAGGCATGGATGCTTGCTTTCCGTTCTCATTGTTTGCATATGTTGTGTGTGTGCTAGGTGAGGAATGCCCCAGCTGGATGGTGCCAATTAGCATCTGCACCAGTGAGGATCCCAGCTGCTCCAAGATAAACTTTCTGATGGACCAGCCTGAGCTCACAGTCACCATCCCTAACCTGGGACCAGATAAGTGGGTCAAGGTCAGATCTCTTTCTCCCTGTATGTATGCAGATGGTTGGACCATTGGCATTGTTATTGGTTCATGAACAGTTTTAGGCTGGATTTAGGCCGGATAAAGCGAAATTTAGCACGTGTGAAACATATTTGTTTCTCTCGCTGTAGCTCAATCCAGGCACGGTGGGCTTCTACAGGATCCAGTACAGCTCAGTCATGCTGGAGAGCTTGCTGCCAGGCATCCGAGATCTTACACTCCTCCCTGTAGATCGGCTGGGCCTGCAGAATGATCTTTTCTCCTTGGTAAGACCACACACGCTGTGTTATTGATTACTGTAACATGTCCTTTAGCACTTGTTGGTTTGATAGTGAGTTTGATAGTAGGTGATGTGACCCATGATGATATGAAATCCAATAATGTAAAATCAATTGCTGTGCTGTTTGTAGCAAACCATTGTCTCTGGTAGTCTCGTGCAGGTATGATCAGCACGGTGGAGGTGCTAAGGCTGATGGAAGCATTTGTGAATGAGCCCAACTACACAGTGTGGAGTGACCTGAGCTGTAACCTTGGCGTCCTGTCTTCTCTGCTCTCCCACACCGACTACCATGAGCAGATCCAGGAGTTTATCCGAGACCTCTTTACCCCCATTGGGCTGAAGCTGGGCTGGGACAGCAAACCTGGCGAGGGTGAGCGTTAAGGGGGGAAAGCTGCTTTCTCTACTAGTTTTAGTCAATATTTACTAATAATAAAAATGTTTTTGTGATTTAATTGTCCAGGCCATTTGGATGCTCTGCTGCGAGGGCTTGTGCTAGGAAAGCTGGGGAAGGCAGGACACAAGGCCACGCTGGAGGAGGCTCGCAGGAGATTTAAAGAGCATGTGGAAGGCAAGCAGATCCTCTCTGCAGACCTCAGGAGTCCAGTAAGACCTGCACAACTAAAAACATTTAGACTTTTTTTTCATTTAGACTGCAGATCTTTCTACGCCGTATCTGTTAAGGGTACATCAAAGGATATGTTTGCGTGGTTTTCTGTTCAAGTGAAGAATAAGAGTTAAAAGGAATTTATTTCTATATATGTCTATGCTGTACTGATTTCCCTGGGGAAGAATTGTACAGGCAATTTCTGTATTATTCCAGGTTTATCTAACGGTTTTAAAACATGGGGATAGCTCAACGCTGGACACTATGCTGAAGGTAATAAGACATGTTGCTTGCCATATGTTAGTGTAAGTGTAACATAGTGATTGCCATATGTTAGTGTAAGTAGTAATAAGATATTTATATAGTAATAACATATTCTGCTTCCTTCTTAATTTCTGTCCAGCTCCATAAACAGGCTGATATGCAGGAGGAAAAGAATCGTATAGAGAAAGTACTGGGAGCAATCTCATCTCCAGACCTCATCCAGAGAGTGTTGACTTTCTCCTTATCGGTATGTCGGAGCACTTAATATCTCGCAGGTTTACACGGGGATGCTGGTATTCCAAAAAAAGAAAAACATAAATGAAGAATCCAGTGATTTTTGTTTATAAAATTGAAAGAAGGAACCAGATACTGTATTAAAATGTGTAAATATTGTAAGGGTTATACGCTACATTATAATATAGTGAGTGCGTTTCAGTTTTCCTGATTCAGGAATTAGGATTATGTGATGTTTGGTCCTCCTTCCAGTGACAGTAGTTGATAAAAGTACAGGAAAAAACATTACGTTTTATTTCTTGCTTAAATATAGTATTACATTTGGGGAAAAACAAAATGATGGAAGTGTAGCAATAGAGACTATAAGATTATTGTCATTATGATTATTATTAGTATAAAATAAATGGTCTCTACCTACATCCTTGTTGTCGCCTATTAATTAAAATTTTGTCCTGAAGACCCCAAAACAAAGTACCATACCCGACTGGCACTTACTATAGAATTATGTAGACTGAAGTATCAATAAACCTGGCACTGGTGCAACAGTCTAATACTTTGTCCTGTTGAAAGAGGCCAAACCCTTTAGAATGAATGCAGGACATGAATGCATAACTCGTCAGAAAGGAGACACATGGCATTCTCCTGTCAGAGACGTGCCAGGGGTCCTATGGAATGGCAGCTAAACAAACCCCATACCATTATACAGCCACAATCAATGTGTACCAGTTTTCCTATAGTCTGTACCAGTTATTCTGGCTCTTCTGAGTATATTTCATAGATATGCTGGGAGAATCCTGACTACTGTATAAATAGTACGAGTCATAAATAAAGCTCAGCACTCTGACAGTGTAAACTCATGAGTTGACGGCAAGTCTGCTTCAGCATACCTGAAGCGTTTTTATAATGTGGATTCTTTTTTTGGTGTGTGTGTGTGTGTGTAGGATGATGTTCGTCCCCAGGACACAGTGTCTGTGATTGGCGGCGTGGCCGGGAGCAGCAAGCATGGCCGCAAAGCAGCTTGGAAATTTGTCAGAGACAACTGGGAAGAGCTTCATAACCGCTACCAGGGAGGATTCCTCATATCTCGACTTATTAAGGTAAGCCTATATACACTGGACACGTGCGTAATACGTATTAAACTGTCTTGGAGTCTGATTTCTGAGTAGTCATATTTATATGAAACTTGCTATTTTTTTTTACTTTTGAATGTGGTAGTCTTTCAGCTCAAATAATAATAAAATAACAATAAAAAGCAAAATAAAAATGATAAAACAATAAAATGTGGTCAAAATTAACCTTTTTCTTCCGTACATTTCTCTCTCAGCTCACGGTTGATGGGTTTGCAATTGACAAAATGGCTGCAGAAGTAAAGGTAAGCCATATCACTCGGCTGAAGTTACAGAGGTGTTAAGTTAAGCGTATTTATGTGATAAAGAGAATTTCTCAGTTATTATATAGTCATAGTTGTTATAACAGTAATCCTTATGCCCACTTGTTTTTTTTTTTTTGTTTTTTTTAATTCTCAGAGTTTCTTCGAGGCTCACCATACGCCAGCGGCCGAGCGCACCGTGCAGCAGTGCTGCGAGAACATTCTCCTGAACGCAGCCTGGCTCAAGCGGGATGCCGATGACATCCATCAGTACCTGCTGCAGCGCAAAGCGCCGCCAGTGTGACCCCTGAACTGTGAACCCAGCCTCTCCTGACCTGCTCACTCACTCACTCCGATCTCCCAGCAAATCATCGCTGCCTACGCCAGTTCGCCCAGCAGAGAGCGAGAGCATTCAGAAATTAAACAGGCTTCGTTTTTTTTCTACATTACGTGACGACGATTAAAGCGCTGTAGTTACATCTTGCGAATTACCCAAGACAAATCGAAATCAAGACAGTTGTGTGATGATGAATGTTGTACCCTGTTCTGCCTGCTGGAAACAATGCAAATGCAGATCTAAGAAAATTCCAGATGTGATTTTTTTTTTTTTTTTTTCTTTAGTTTTTTTTTTTGAAATGGTAACGCATGCATTTACTTTTTACAATTAACAGTTAGTCACTCAGACAGTACTTTGCCAGTTCAGACATTACTATGGACCTCTACATGCATTTACACAGTAGTATGATAACTGTGAATTGATTTCGCTCTTCCATCTATCTCTTTAAAAAGAGGCATGCTTGCAACTTTGATATCAGCACTTTGATATCAACGGTTTGTTTCAGTGTTTATTTTTAGACATGTTTTCTGTGCAAAACAGTATTCTCCTTCCTCTGCCGTCTCATCCATTACGATGGCTGTAGCCAGTTTTATGTAGAATTACCTTGCGACATGGCCTGGCAGAACGGGGTTAAAGGTCATGGTGTGCTTGTAAAAAGGACTTTTGACAGCTCTGGCACTGATCCACGGTGCTTAAAAGGTTCGAACAGACCGAACAGCGTAAGCATGGTACTGTATGTATTTCGTATAATGCAAGCGTTCTTGCTGAGACCTGCAACTAATCTGATTTGTGACATACATGATCTTTCCTTCTTCGTCTATATGTAAAAGAACCCCTTTACCACAACCCACTCCCTCTCGAGTTAAATACAGAATGAGACTATAAATAGCAGAACAACATTTTAGACACCCCTGTATCTGGATAAGATTTTATAAAGTGTATATTCGACAGCTCTTTTAACGTGGTGAGGATGACACCTGAGGTAGAATGAACATCCCTGGGCTTTTGGAATATATTAACTCTAGTTCAAATCAGGGCCCAGTTTAAAATAATAACCATGTACTCCGTTATTGTGCTCCGAGGCCTTAAATCAGTAAAAATGGTTTGCAAATATAATCCCGTACCCGTGGTAATTTTACTAAAATGGGCATGCAGATGTCAATCAGACACTCGTAGGCTTACTGAGCGTGTATATTGATTAAGCATTGTCTGATGTGGCTCTTAATTTTACAGGAGATGAAAATGTCTGACTCCTTAAAACATTTGTTGTGCTTTTGTTTAAGGATACAATTGGTGTTAATTAAAGGTGAAATGAACAGAAAGAAATAGTCTGAAGGAGAGAGTTTGTGTTTGGACTGTGTCTGTTTAAAAGGAAATGACACTTCATTTGATTCAATTAGTCTGTCACGATTAATTTCTTACACAGAACAAATGAAGATGCTCAATTTAGAAGTAAATCAATCCTTATTTAATTTTTAATAGACCTCAAAGATTCCTCTATGTACCAGTGTCAGGTTGACATGTGGATTGTGTTACTTTCAAGCACGGTTAATACATCCCAACACTATTTAAATTACTACTGTAAAAGCCAGTACAAGGTCAGAGGGTGAGGTTTGTTTTTTCTGTCCACATAAAATTATTTGTGGTTGTAGAGTTGAGCCTGCACAGTCTGATGTACAGTAAACACTGACTTTGTGTGGGTTGTGGGTTTGGCTGAAGAATCTCTGCTTATAATTTTAAGCTTTTTTAGAGACAAACCTTACATTTGATCATGCATGTGCTTCACGTCTAACACGTTTCACACCACAGAAAGTCTTACTGTGCACATTCAGTGTGTGCTGCCCATCTTAACTTTTCCAGCTAACTGGCCAAATGTTCCATCCCACTATAAACTGCAATGACGCCACTGCCTGTGACTCAATCCCAGATCTCTCCCTGTTGGAATACCTAGGGCGAAGAAACCATTATTTCATACCCTAGGTAGTGCACTTAAATAGGGAGTGGGGAGTAATTAGGGACTGGGCCATTGTCTGACTGTGTTTCCATATTAGCAGTAAACAGTTCTGCCCTTACAGGAGCCGCCAAATTTAATCACCCGAAGGCATGTTTCATTTCCCCCAATGCACTATTGTGTTGTAGTAAAGAAGGGAGTGGTTGGATCACTGCTTCGGTGGTTCCTGCTGTTATAAGTTACAGCAGCGGGATGCAATCTTTTAAACAGTCTGAAAGGTTGTCTCATTGGAAAAGAACCTGGTTCAGTGTGTGAAAGCAGACCTGAAGAGTTTTTCTCAGATGAACGTGAACAGGGACCAAACTTCCCTTAGATCAACAGTCATTATTCTGAGCTTTAATATTACTGCTACCGCTGCTAATATTATTACTACCTACAACTTCCCCTGCCACTGTTACCACTGCTACGGGGGCAGCTGTGGCCTAGTGGTTAGGGAACCGGTCTTGTGACCGGAAGGTCACGGGTTCGATCCCCACCCAGGGCAA
>JAOVVF010000004.1:20821523-20833523 GCA_028565595.1 Duopalatinus emarginatus
CAACAAGCCTCAACATGAACTACGGGTGAATCACAGGGCCAAATTAGAATTTGCGTTAACGCCACTATTTTTTTTTTAATCGCAATAATTTGAGATCGCGTTAATGCGTTATTATCGTGTTTACTTCGACAGCCCTAATATATATGTATGTATGTATGTATGTATGTATGTATGTAATTTCTTTTAATCAACTTTCAGACAAGACAAACACGTAATTTTTTTTTTTAACTTTTTTTTTTTACTTAATCTCCCTGCTTTGCAAGACACTTTGTCCACCTGTCAACAAGCTTTTGTATTCCCTCATTTTAAAAATGTTTGCGGCTGAGCTGCGAGCCACTAATGCACCTGTCTTCACTTCTTCATCAGACGTCAATCTTTATCCTATTAGGGCTTCAAACAGGTGACAGACAGTCTGATGGGGCAAGATCAGGACTATAGTGAGGACACTTTTGCACCTCAGATTGAAGTTTTTCAAGAGTGTATAATAACCGATCGGGCAGTGGTAACACAACACCCTTGAAAAGCGGTCCTCTGTGTTTTCTTTGAATAAACACAGGAATTGATCTCTTTAGTGAGTATCTCACCGTAACTGATGATCATTGAACCTTTTGACAGCACGCTTTTCTTTTGTGCAGATCACAAAGTGGGAAAGCCATATTTTCTTGCCCTGCAATCAAAAATGAACTCTCATAACATGTTTAAACCTACACAGAAGTGACGGCAGAGACAGAGACCTAGTACACGGAGTGTTGATGTTGATAATAACAATAATAATAATAATAATTATTATTATACTAATAATAATAATAATAATAATAAAGGTTTTAGTATAACTGGAGTGTTGAAAATTGATGGAGTGTTGAGAATGATAGTCTTTATGATTATAGTGGCTATTCTCAGGTGTGCTGTATCCACTAAAGATGAGACTTGGAACTATTTTGTGGTGCCAGTCAGCTATAAAGCATCAGGATAAATGAGAGAGTTTTGGAGGGCGAGTTGGACTTGCAGCAGTAGAAGTAGTGAAATGGTGTAATTTCAGTCTCTCATGGTGTGATTTATCCGTATCCATGCAGTGCGTTGGACCATTCCTGGATGTGCAATGGCCCCAGGCTGCACTGATTCCTGTTCGCACCAAGAAGCGCTACTTTATTCCTCCGGCTGTGGGGCTGAAGGAAAGGTCTCACAATGAGCAGGAGGCGAAGGCACGGGCTGCAGGAGTGGTCATCAGACAGGAGTACATGGAGAGAGCCATCAACATCTCATGCACAGGTATCTTTTTTTTTTTTAGTTCAGTGCATTCAGTTTTAATATACACTGAAATGCCAGAAAAAACTGTTAGGATAAAAAACTGGTACGGGAAGTGTAGGACTGCAGCATGGACCGCTCAAGCTTGTGGAAATATTCTCGTTTTATGGCAAATGTTTGATAACACTGAGATCTGGTAACTTTATAAAAAAGCATCGCCATAATCACACAGTAATGCATTAATTACAGTCAGGAAAGAAATCCCCCAAGTGGACACTTCTTACATGGAGTAATTTTACATTAATTTACATTTTACATTTACATCATTTTACCTCGGAGTTGGTCAAGATTTAATTCTTTATTAATGGAAATCCCTAGTTATTGTAATTAATAATAATAACCTTCATATTATTATTAATTATAATAACAATAATAATAAAATTCTTTATCAGTATTTATGTATTTATTAATTTTACTTTTTTACACATTTTTTACCATTTTTCTTATTTACACATGTAAATAATTTCACTGTAATACCGATAATTGTGATAAGTTTGCTCATGATAATTGTAATATGAAGTTTTTATATAGTTTCATCTCTAATTGATAATATGCCATTTTTGATGGTCAGATTGCTGATGTAATTATTATGTATGAAGCTAATTCTTTTTATATGCTTAATCTGATCAGTTCACGCCCCACATATAAGCATTATTATTATTATTATGATTATTGTTATTATTTAATAGGAAGCTAGGGCCTTCCCCTCTGCTCCAGGCAAGTGTATGTTCACTGCTCTCTAGTGTGTGCATTCACTCTAGTGTGTTTCACTGCATGGATGGGTTAAATGTGGAGGAAATTTCTCTGTGTCCACAGTAGGTCAAATTTCCACATTGAAACACATTCAAGAATTTGTGAATTGTTTAGCATTTTAGAAGCAGTGGAGACATCAAGTAGAATACAATACGGGTATACCAAGCAGCTGCAGTGATGTAAAGTGAACCAATGACCCACTGTTCCTGCCCACAAAGGAATTTGACCTCTGCATTTAACCCGTCTGTGCAGTAAACCACACACTAGGGGCAGTGAACATGCTTTCCTGGAGCAGAAGGCAGCCCCCTATCCATGGCACCTGAGGAGCAATTAGGGGCTAGGTCCCTTGCTCAAAAGCACTTTAGTCGAGGCATGAACGGTTGCGGGGACTGAGCCACAAGGCCACAAGCCCGCAGATGGCCACAAGCCCAAAGCTGCCCCCAAGGACGAAGAGCACAATTATAATGTTTGCATTAAAAAGCTAAGGATTAAAGTGCCGCTGCATCGCTTTCTTGGGACATGATGCAGCACTGACTAATTCCCACTAACACTAATGTCAGCAGGCATTCCAACAGCATTGTGGGTAATGTCAGAAGCCAGTGAAATTGGTGTAGGTAAAAAAAAAAAATAGATCAATGTGTCAAAGGTGATCAAAAAAGACAGAACTTTATTACAAAGTGAATCTAAAGTGGATTTTTTATCACTTTAATGTTGCCCACAATTTCAGACGTGTCCTCTTTTTAACATAAGGTGTTTTGTCTGTCTGTGTTTGTTCGTTCCAATACCAATATTATATTGTCCGCCTCGGAGTCGATGTTTATTATTTGGAGGTTGATTTTCTTCCTCATGTTATGTCTCCTTCTTTGCATGACTGTGACAGCCGGAGTCTTTGATCCGTACATCCCTCCAGAGGGCGATGCTCGTCTTTCTTCTCTGTCCAAAGAGGGCCTGAAACAGCGCACGGAGCAGCTGCGACAGAGCGCTGCCTCACAGCTGGCGTAAGAAACATCAGCTTTTTGTGTGCACAGCTGTATTCTTTATATCAGATGTCGGAGGACAGGGAAAACAAGTCTGAGGTTCCCCAGGACCTGAGATTTGACACTAACTTAACCAGAGCTATTTATTTTAAATGGGATGCTTGATCTTGTGTGGATTTATGCTCAGTTTAGTTTTGTATCATGATCAAACCTGTAACATTCAGCATTATTAAAGTTTGTGGTCATTTCTTTGCCTAGGATGCGCAAAATAAAGGAGCACGACCCAAATTTCTCTTCTAAACAGTTTGCCGTGCAAGCTCAGGAAATCTTCGTCGAGGCTCATAGTGCTCTAACACAGTAAGAAACAACTTTTATTTGTTTTTGTCGGTTTACATCAGGGGTCTGCAACATGCGGCTCCTGAGCTGGATGCAGCTCTTTACTGCCCTCTTGTGGATCTGCAACAGAATTAGATTTTTTTAGGTAAAATGAAACTTTTATAGAAGTCATTCTACTGTAACACGCAATTGTAACATAGACTGCTGTTCAAACAGCAATGCTTGCTAGTAGTTAAGAGTAAAGACAAAACAGATTTATCATCAACAATTAAGAGATGAATGAACTGTTATCAGAAATACTTTATTGATCCCAGAGGAAAATTACACTTGTTACAGTTGCACCCTTTTATACAAAGAATAAACTCTAATAATTTGAAATGAAGAGAAATTAATAGAAATTTAAATAAAGAGAAATTTGCAATATTTACACTAAAAGTGGCTGAGATGAGACTCCAATCACTCAATCAAAGGTTGTAACGCTGAAGTCTGGTTTTCATTCACCAGCTCCTTGTTAGAATTTTCCCATTTTTTTGATAGAACAAAATTACTACTTTTGGCTCCTGATTTACACCCCTGTGAGTGTTCAGAAAGTGTTCACCGGTCTACCAAACAGACTTACATTTGCCATGTCATAGTCTGAAGTCTGTAAGTTCCTCAGGGACATGGAGCACTGTCTCACTTCATTTCACTGCTTCGGTCAGACAGGAAGTCACACATTTTTGTGTGTGTGTGTGTGTGTGCGCGCCTTTGTGTGCGTGCGCGCCTTTGTGTGTGCGCGCGCGCCTGTGTGCGTGCGCGCCTTTGTGTGCGCGCCTGTGCGCGCGCCTGTGTGTGCGTGTGCGCGCCTGTGTGTGTGTGTGTGCGTGCCTGTGTGTGTGTGTGCGCCTGTGTGTGTGTGTGCGCCTGTGTGTGTGTGTGTGTGTGCGCCTGTGTGTGTGTGTGTGTGTGTGCGCCTGTGTGTGTGTGTGTGTGTGCGCCTGTGTGCGCCTGTGTGTGTGTGCGCCTGTGCGCCTGTGTGTGTGTGCGCCTGTGTGTGTGTGTGTGCGTGCGCCATATTAACACATGGATGTCGTGTTTATTTACAGTAATAAAGGTTTGTTTAAAGGTAGAGTCACCAGAAGACTGTGGTCTTCTGCTTTGTTACGACTAAAGCAGCAGTCATAAAAACACAGTTCAGTAAAGGGAAAGGGACATGTTTGCTTTTATTAGCAGAAACTGTACACCCATGTTGACTTTATCTACATGAAGTATGACTGTGAGTTTGTGAACTTTGCTTCTGTAAGTCAAGGGAAAGCCAGAGAGTGAGGTCTGGTCAGTAAAGGTTTATTATTTGTGCTGTGTATTATTTATGATTTTGGAGACTAGTGGAACATTTGAAGGGGTTTTTTTATAGTGTTTTGTGTGTGTGTGTGTGTGTGGTAAATTTTTATTTCTTCCTGCTTGCTCCCTGACTCTAACAAGAGTTAATTCAGCCATGCATGCTGATTGGTCGAGATTGGTTGTAACATTTTTTCGCAAAAACACTATCACTTCACTAGTTGTAGGAATTAGCGTAGCAAAAGTATAAATCATGTAATAAACCATGACATAACATATATGCTCTAAACAAAAGAAAACAATAATGACCCAAAGTAGGAAAAGGCGTTTAATGTAGTGGTCTATATGAGAAGCTGGAGAATGAACTACAGGCTGTACAGTGAGTGAGTGGAGTTTATTCCTGTCCCATAGAAACAACCTGCTTGTTAAAGAACTATAATTTGGCAGAAGGAAATGCTCACATAAAAACATATTAAACACTACATCTATGACTCTATATATTTAATTCTAACTTTGTTTATTTTACGAGTGCTATTCTTTTTAACATAATATAGCGCTGTGTAAGAGTTAAAAACAGAGTTATATGTTATATTTTTTCCACTCTTCCAGGTTCAACAAAGAAAAACTCCATTCTTTGGTCACAGAAAGGTGTTACCCTGTATGTAAACTGTTTTTATGATATTCAGCCCTAACTGTGTAAAACTTATGAGATGTCATTAATCATAACATTAGCACGAAAGTGATTCATTTATTTCCATGCCATATAACTTGCATTCTATGTTCATGTCAATTGTATACCGAACCGTTTTCAGACCACACCTTTAAACTATCTGTGTTGTAGGAGATGGTTCGAGGAAATAGGTATAAAACCTTGCGTTGGCGCTTTGTTGAGTCTCTGGAGCCGCCCCGGTTGGTCCACGCCAGATGCCCAGATATGATCAGTAAAGGCAATCTCTATGGTCAAGTGACGGTCCGCATGCACTCAAGACAGGTGAGATAAATGAACAAAAATTTTTGTAGGGTCATTGAAGATGCCAGAGCTTTATTAGTCGTCTTTTTCAGACATTAGCGATCTATGACCGATTTGGCCGCTTGATGCTCGGAGATGAAGAAGAGCCCAGGGATGTCCTGGAGTACTTGGTAATGGAGAGGCACCTTGTCAACCCATATGGCCTCTGGAGACTACATGCCAAGATCGTCCCAGCATGGGCGCCGCCTAAAGAACCCATCCTTAAGGTTTGTTAGTATGAGTAGTACAGAACAGTTTCTTCATGTACTGACTGAGGTTCTTTTTTTCAGCTGTCAAGTGGTAAATGAACTGTTTACTAAGCCATTAAAAGAACCATTAAAGTATCAGTATATAACAAAAAAAATTAAATACAGGGTTTTGTGTGGAAACCCCGCTAATAGAAATGTGCTACAGCAAGCAATGTTGCATAGTCCTTGTAATCAGTTGTGTATTCGCTGGAAGTTCATACAGAATCAAGACTTGGTGAAATGTTTGTGCTCATTCTCTGTAGTTATTCCTTGTGAACAATTTAGTCTAGTGTTAGCTAGCTGAGAGTATATGTAGCTGTCTGAGAATGTACTAACAGAGTGCACAGGTATCTGATGTGTGACCAATTTTGCATTACTTATGTAACTGTTATGTTACTCAAGGGCACTTTGTTCGAGTCTTATTGGTTGCTGGGCTTGAACCTGGGACCCTTCTGGTTCCAAGGCTGTTTCCTTAACCACAAGTCTCTGGCTGCCCCTGTAGTAAGAATACCTATAGATTTCTGGGGTTTTGGTAATGTCATGTTTACTGTAAAGCACAAAACCATCGACGTCAGTGGAAGATGAACACCAGATAGGGTCGTTGACACTAGACAGATTTTCTTTCATGTCTGTGGTTGTGGCATGATGAATACAACTCAACAATTAATTTGTAATGTCTTTTTCTCCACTGTCTGAATGAGGGAGGGTTTTTACATTTACAGTTATGGCAGATGCTTTTATCTTATCCAGAGGGACTTACACAAATGCTTAGTCATTTACTTAGAATATCCAAAGTTAGCGCTGGAAGACCTGGATTCAAGGTATAGGCTATTAATCATATTAATAGAATTTAACCATACATTACCTAGTAAACAGTTACAAGTCCTATAACCTAAATGTACTCCTAAATTACACACAATTTCTCCTGCAGATATTTATCAAATTATAAAAAACAAAAATAAAAAAAACAGTTACATACTGCAGATTTAATGGTAAAATTGTCATGTCTATTGTGTTGCTCTTTTTCTGTGGTCTGGATCAACAGTGTCTAATACTAATTTCTGTTTTTTTTTCCCCCCACAGACTGTTATGATCCCAGGCCCCAAGCTTAAACCAGAAGAGGAGTTTGAGAGTCTTAATTATGAGGTGCCAAAGCCCAAGGCAGTGCAATGGCATAAATAAGCCAGAGGGTGGGGTGTTCAATCGTCTCTGTACAGATTTCATTATCGACTTGTGAAATAAATTAATGTACCTGAAACTAACTGGCTTTCCATAGGTGTCCTTACTGAACCATTTTTAGTGTCTAGGGGAATTTCGTAAGGTCTGTGCAATCACAGTCAATTTACAGCACATTGCAAAAAGCTTTTGGTTCTCTGTGGCTGATTTCATAAAGGTTATGAATGATATACTTTTCATGGTATAGTGTACACTGCATCACTTTCAAAATAACGAAAATTGCTGTATTGCTTGTGCATGACTTTTATTCACTCTCTTGTGGTGTGAACACTGCATACTGCTACAGGTAAGGAGCTCTACATTACATCCAGGCTCATGATGTATAATGGAAAGTCTAAATAATAACTTGCACATCACATGACAGGATTCAACATTTAACCTAAGCGAACTTATCCTGAAATAAAAAATACACAAATCGGTAACAATAGTTATGACCTCATGAATATACACTTGAGTGCCAGAAAAACTGGTGCACTAGTGTAATGCTTGGTAGGATCCCCACAGGAGTGCAGGCCTGCAAAAATACGGAAATATTCTGTAGACAATGAACACCATATTCCTATAGAACGCTCCACAATTCTGTTGAATTCCAAAGTGTAGGATATCTGTGTTCCATAGCGCATTGAATGGCAATCCAGATGTGTTCGTTAATACTGAGATCTGGTTACACATGAGTGTTCCTCTAACCATAATGTGTTTTCTCTGGACGTGTGCGGTGGTGCATTGTCCTGCTAGAAGAGGCCAAACCCATCAGAATGAATGGGTCATGAATGTGTCAGAAAGGAGACACACACATATCCCTCACCTGTCAGAGACGTTTGTAGATGTTCCAGGGCTCGTATGAAATAGCAGCTAAACAAACCTGAGACCACTGTGGTGCCACCATTTTTTAAGTCTGTACCAGTTTTTCTGGCACTTTAGTGTATTTTTGTACATCAATAAAAACTGTGTGTAACAGCAATGGTTCTAGACAATCTTTCTCATCTAATGTATTTTAACTATTCTATTAAGCAAGATAAAATTTACCAACAAAAATGGTTATTCCTTTTGATTGGATCAAATGAGCAAATAATATCTGTTTCTATCAGTAATGCAATGTGTGAGAGGTAAAAAAAAAAAAAAACTTGCAATGTCCTTACATGTGCACTGTATGTATGGCCAAAAATGTGTGGACACCTGACCATCACACCTATATGTGCTCCAGTTGCCAAAACGATGTACAATAGGGCTGGGCGATATGACCTCAAATCAGTATCACGATTAATTGAACATTTTTCCTCTATTATGATTAATAAACGATTCTTTAAATATTTTGACCTTAGTTTTTTAACACAGATTGTGCTAAAGTATTACAGTTAAGACTTTTTTTAATGAAACAGTGCAAATCTTTATGATTTAAAAAATAATTTTAACAAAGAACAAATAAATAACTAGCACATTTCCTCATTATTTGCATTTGGCTTTTTTCCGTTCGTTGTCAGTATTAACTACAATGTCTTCTGTATGCTGTAAGCCTGACAATGCTCCTGTGCACAAAGCAATGTCTATAAAGACAAGGTTGGAGTAGAAGAACTAAAGTGTCCTACACATAGCATTGACCTTAACCCTACTAAACACATTTGGCCTCACTAATGCTCTTATGGCTGTATCAACAAATCCCACTCAGAAATGGCATGGAAATCCTTCCCAGAAAACTGGAGGTTATTATAACAGGAAACGGGGACTAAATCAGGAATGTTATATTCACATATAGGTGTGATTGTCAGATGTCCACAATCATTTTGCCATGTAGTGTGGCTAGTCACAGTTATGGGTAGATGTAATGTACAACAATGATCTTGCTGGATGAGTAGGAATTTGATCTGAGTTGGCTAACTGCAATGGCCTAGTACATTGTGAACACTTACTATGGTGTATAACTAGAGGTCTGACTTGTTACAACATGGTTTACATTTCTAAAACCAGAACAAAAAAACATACTTTTTAGCCTGGAGTTTAGAAATCAGATGGGAAGACTAAGGCCTCTGCCACTGTTTCTGCATCACTTTCTTCTTCTGCTATTGATTCCTCCCATGTAAAGATATCTGCTTTATTATCATGCTCAATAATGGATGCGTGTGCTCCTTCTTTTATTTCCCATGGGCACAAGGCATCGCATCGAGTCAGGGGCCGATTAACTCTTGCCCTCTGTGCAGTATGTGCGTTGGTATTTTCTTCTCTGTTGTCTCTGATGCTGTCTTGTACATTTGCTGGTTGTTCAGAGTCACTTTCCCAAGAGGAAACATCTACACAAAGACTTGCTTGCATATTGGACTTTCCTGAGACCTCTAGTTCCCAAGGACATATGTACGTCTGACGGTAATTTTCAGCCGGTTTTGATGACTGTTCTGTTTCCCATGGGCAAATATCAGCATACGCAGTTTCTTTTTTTTGGAGTTGCTTCTCAGCTTTTCCTGTATGCAATCGATCAACATTAACATGAAGACTCACAGCCTGTTCATTTTCTGGCAGAATGTTTTCCCAAAGACAGATTTTGGCATGCACACTTTCTGTTTGTAGGAGTGAACTATCTGCCTCTTCTGTTATGTCAATACCTTCTGACCTCTTCGTCGCCTCTGCTTTAGGAGAACAGCTATCCATTTTCTGAGCTGTACATGCTTGTGAAGGCGACCCCATGTCTTCTTGTTTTGGTTTCAGTAACGCTTCCTCTGACTGCAACAGACAGACTTCGTTCGCAATAGATGTTGGCTCAGGGGAATCCCATGGACAGGTTTCTGCTGTGCTTGTCAGCTCTTTAGTTAGTGGATATGGCATTGGTGTAGTTGTCTTTACGTTATCTCTTGATTTCTCAGCGTCTGCTGTCGGTAATTTTTCTGATTCCCTCTGGGAGGAAAATCCCTCAGGAAAATCCCATGGGCATATATCCATTTCTGAAGCACTGGTACATTGTTTTGATAAGGGATGCCTTAGACTGGGGGTAGGTAGACTTTTTGAATCAGCCTGTATTGTTTCTGAGTATTTTCCCAGTATGGCATCTAATTTCCAGGGATATACATCAACACTCGTTATCTCTTGATTTCTATGTGCGTCACTTGTTTCCCAAGGACAGACATCACTTGTCTCTTGTTGCACCAGTCTCTGCTTTTTTGTCTCTGGAAAGGCATTGACATAAATAACTCTCTCGGTTGGTTTTGTTGCCTCAGAAACTGATTTGGCAGAATCTTGTTTAACACTGCAGGGGGACATTTCTGCTTCTGTCTGGCTCTGATGTTGCTCAGTTCCTTTCCCAGATTTACTACTTATTTTTGATGCCCATCGCCAGACATCTTTGTCGACTGTTGTTATTTGCATTTGCTTGCTGTCTACAGAAAAACTTTTGGGTTGTAAATGATCTTGCTGCTTCACATCCCAGGGGCAAATATCAGCAATGCTGCTTTGTCGACAAGTCTTGTTTGGAACCTCCCATTGACTCACTGTTGATTTTGGAACAGTTAAAGAAGCTCTGTCTTGGTGCCAGGACAGTTTGGTCCTCTCGATACTAGGACTCGGACACAGCCTTTGCTTGCCACTGTTCTGACATTGCATTATATTCCTCTCTGGGGATGCTCTGATTGCTGCCTGTTTCACAAGGCAAGGTTTTGAATCCATACAAGCCATAGATCGTATTGGTGTTTGTGGTGTCTTTTTCACTGATTTTATCGCACTACCTAGAGTCATGGATCTGGTTTGTTGTGATGTACCCTCGTCTTTGGCGAGTTCATTTTTACTGCTAAATTTTCCACACTTTTTTTTAGCCACCAAGCCTCTTGCTATTAGGATGGTCTGGGTAGCAGAATGGAAAGAGAATCCAGAGCGGGGCACTGGCTTGGCAAAGCTATATGGTGATCCTGGAGCACTTGAGGATATTTGAGGTTTTGGTCTTAAAGACTCAACATCTGAGTCTAGACCACTCTCTCTTTTTGCCACAGGAGAAGAAGAGGAGGGCAAGCTGGAGGAAAATTCCCAGGGGCAAACATATAATAGTGCAGGGGGTGATTTAAACTTCTGTTTAATAGGTTCTTGCTTTTGATTTGACATGCTTATACCTGTAGGTTGTTCCTCTTTAACCTCAGTTTTGTCACATGACACATCTTTTGGGCTTGTTTC
Source organism: Duopalatinus emarginatus (assembly GCA_028565595.1). Classification (NCBI taxonomy): domain Eukaryota; kingdom Metazoa; phylum Chordata; class Actinopteri; order Siluriformes; family Pimelodidae; genus Duopalatinus; species Duopalatinus emarginatus. The sequence goes on from JAOVVF010000004.1 coordinate 20,832,851, forward strand.
AAAACCAAGTGATGTGTCCACCATGCTCTTAGTAGAAGAAAGAAGATAATAATCCCTGTGTGTTTCTGTAAAACTAAATGATTTCTGAACACGGGTGGACACTGGTTGTAAGAGGTTGTTGTCCACGGCAAGGTTTTGAGCACTGACCGACTTGCAGAAAAGTGGTGCTGTGTCAAGGGATTCTGTGTCCGAGGCCCTCTGGTTCACACAGGTTTTCACTAAAGAGGTATCCCTCACCTGCACACACTTTTGTATCTCTGGTGATGGCAGCTTTGCGGTCTCATTCCTGCTTTTGGGTTTTTCCAGGCAAGTGCCTTCAGCACCTGAAGTGTCCTTATCTTTCCGGCTACCCTGCCGACTCATGCTCTCTGGGATCTCTGCAATCCTCCTAATGATCGAGCGAATGAGCCGAGAGCTTCTCTTTTTCAGCAGGTGTGGGTTGTTGTTTTCCATTTTCTTCGTCTTGTGGACTTCCAACTGAGCATAAAGTTTCTTCAGTTCGCCCTGATGCCAGTGAAGACGCGGATTCAGGTAATAAACAGAAATAGATAAAAATAGACAGAAATAGAAGAAAAGAAGAGAAAGATTATTATGCACAGTGGTGGACAGTAACGAAGTAAATGTAATTTGTTACTGTACTTAAGTAGTTTTTTTGTGTATCTGTACTTTACTG
>JAOVVF010000004.1:20842350-20873195 GCA_028565595.1 Duopalatinus emarginatus
CAATTTGTTTAGTGTCCCAACTTTTTTGGAATCCGGTTTGTAATACAGTATAATCCCTTTACAGCACGTTGTGTGCTTTACTATGCTATTTTTTCCCCTTTTTTACTGAATTTCAGAATCAGTATGTAATCTGAATGTTAAAACAAACCAAAATTATTCAAGCATTCAATAATAAAATTTATTACCTAAATGTAAATTATATAAAAAGGTTGTTTTTCTATGGTTAATCTAATGTAGTTGTAATTATTTTTAATGCTGAATCTTTATAATCATGGTTTCATGTCATACTCTGTGTTGAAGTACCAAAACCAAAAAAAACCCATTGTTTTGTGTTTCTTTTTTTCCCTCCCAGAAATCACAGTCTTGGTCTACTTGGACATCTAAATTATGTATGATGCTACTAGACAGGACTGCTGTGAAATTTCTATTGATTTACTCGTTCCTGTTCCTCCCAAGCGGAGAGGTGCATTGGATAAAAGGGATATTGACCTCACTGGATTTACACTGGATTAATCCCCCCAGATTATCCCTGTACCACCCAGCACAAAGCTCTTTAAATAGGAGGCCTGAGTGAGACAGAGACAGATGGGGAGGTATGAGGGAACCTGAGAGAAAAAAAAATGAAAAAGCACCTGAGAAGAAAAAAGGCTTTGTCAGGGAAAGAGGGAATGAGATAGTGAGAAATAAACAGCAAACCCAGATAAGTCAGTGCTGTACAGAATAGAACAATTAAAGCCGGCAAGTAAAAAGGTGTCTACATGGTGTACATAGAGTGTTGTATATCGTATAGTAGTATAGTACATTTTGTAATATTTTTTTAACCTGTTAAAGTTCCAACATATTATTGATTTACTCATTTTAAATCCTAAAAATCAAAAGCTATTATGAGTTACTGTCTTGTCTTGTAAACTGTCTTATGATAACATGAGATTATACTCTATGATCTATAGCTATTTAAAATCCATAAAGTATCAATACATAAGGTCCTATACAAAAACAATATGGACAATGACTGAAATGTGAGCAATTATGGTAAACTAAAGCCAAATTCTAAACTACTAAAGTATTATAAAATGTACAAATAATGCAATTAATAATTGTAATAAGTGTAATCAAACAAATTTTTTTAATTAATTCTAATTAGCATAAAAAGAAAATAACTTTCCTTGTGGTCGCAAAAGACAAATACAATTACAAAAAAAGAGCTAAATAGTCATGCTAATATAGAAATTATGCTCTTTAGGTGAAATTATCTTCCCTGAAAATGCAAGTTGTATGATTGTGCTTTTAATACATATTAATACATTTTCACTAACGTCTACCTGCAAAATTTTTAGGTTCCTACACTTGTCTGCTCCTCCCCTGTGACAGTATGCCTATTTATATTGACTATATAAGTATTAATTACATTGATTGGTGATGACAGAGAATTTACCTCCATGCTGGTACGGTTACACTGATGTGTGTCGGCAAACCATAAATCCCCAGTAGCACACTGGTTTACGTCAAAACCCTGGATATTCACATCGACACGGATCACACCTCTACCAGTGGAACAGAAAAGACAGATAGATAGGCGTTTATTGTCAGGTCAGGCTATCCTTTTATTGCTAGTTGTGCTGTGAGGCGGTAATGGTGGCAATCGTAGTTATTTTTAAAATAAGACTACTTTAGCACTGGTGGTCCATTTAATTTGGATAACATATACAAAAGGGTTGAATGGTCTTAGCCTTATAAAGAAGTTCTACATCTTTACTGATTGGAAAATATTTCTGTATTGGCACATGAGCCAACGAATGTTGAAGGGTACTAGGTTTTTCTAAGAGTGTAGGGTTTGAAAGACAGAAGCTTGACTGACCTGAACTCAGGACTGAGGTCTGGCTTCAGCCCATAAAAAGGCATAGAAAGTGTAAGTAGCCACCCAGGCAGGTAACGCCCTTCCATACACTCCAAGAATGGGGCCTCACCCCACTGCAGTCCACTGCTATTAGCTACATAGGTGCCACCATGTTCCCACTTAGGTGTATCCAGGGTGCGGAGGTCATTACGCAGGACCTGTTTAGACAAGCTAGGAAAGGGTGGGATTTTGGACTTCTGTAAGGAGAACCAGCTCTGATTAAGGCCATGGGGCAGTAAGTGAAGTTTTTCCCAGGCCAAAGTGAGGTCTTGTAGGTAGACATCCTGAGATGAGTCCTTAGAAGCCCAGAGAACCAACTGTGGTTGAGGTGCTGTGGGATCAGCATCAAAGCTTAGCAGAGCGTGTCTCACCAGGCTTGGCCTTTCCCCAACAAGCATGGACCGGATCAGTGCATGGTACCACTCTATGTCCTCCCTTACACTGGTCTCTCTCAGTTCGCTTGCCTGGAAGATAAGATTGAGGAAGTTCACAGTGTTGATCAAGGACGCTGCAGGCTGGTAGAGGAGGTCCTTGATGTCTTGTGGAATAGCACCATGCTGAGCAGTCAAGTGGAAAGCATTATGGCAGCTTGTGGAGCTCAGGAGAGAGGCATCACCGGTATAGAGGTAATTTTCAGGCACAGACCAGTCTTGCTCTTCCTCTTCTACTACTGCTTGAGGGTTTGTGCTCACACTTGGAGGTTCTATGGTGCTAGAAATCTCCTCTTCTGCTGAAGAGCTCAAGTTGCAGGCTGATGGAGTGGGTTCCTGTATGGAAGAAGTCCTGGAGTCTAAATTGTGGCTGAGCTGGGCAGAGAGCAGAGAGGAAAGGTGGAGCAGGATCAGCAGTTTGTCTAGGAAGCTCATCTTCATATAGATCCACATTTTAGCTCTTTGCTACACTCTGTGAAAACCTGCCCAGTCGGTCCTGTTCTACAGCTGCTCATCCGTCTCTGGTCTTTGACGTTCCTTTTCCCAGATCTATAGGTGGAAATGCTGTAACATTTGTAGTTGGTATAGCAGAAGCTGCACTGCTCTTCACTGTTGTCAATGGTCCTCTAAGCACAAAATTTTCCCTACCACCATAAATTTTAAAAATGCAGAGGAATTGTCGACATTATGAAGCTGCAGCATCTTCTGCTCCAGTGATGCACTGGTGTAGATCTGCCAGTCATCATTTAATCTGCCGAAATTCTCTTCCTCTTGCTCAGTCTATCACTCACATCTCTCCCGCAGTAGCGGGTGATGGCAGATACATCTGTTAATATTAGAGTTGGAGCATGTGAGAGTGGACAAGTGCATAGGAGAATAATCCAGATTATTAGGGCATCGAGCAGAATCACACCATAATTTGGATTAACCACCACTCTCTACAGATTGAGTAGTCCTTTATGTTGCATTTGTGTATACACTGAAGTGCCAGAAAAGCTGGTATAGATGAAAAGCATAGGCTGGTGGAAATCTCTGCTATATCCTATATCAATGTAATTAAATAGATCTGGGATGCCATGCAATGTGCTGTGAAACAGAGGAATCCTACGTCTCAGAATACAATAGAATTGTGAACTGTTCTGCAGAAAGTATGTTGTTGATTACCTATAGAATATTTCCACAAGGTCATAGGAGACCTACCTTTTCTGGCATTTCAGTGAACATTGCGATGTGACTTAGGTGTGAATGGCAAAACCCAAGATGTGTGCTTCTCTAACCATCATTTGGCATCTCTAGACATGCACACTGTCTTGTTGGAAGAGGCCAAACCCATTAGAATTAATGCAAAACATGAACTTGTCAGAAAGGAGGCACATAGTGTTTACCTGTCAGAGACGTTTGTAGATGTACCAGTGGTTCCATGGAATGCCAGCTAAACAAACCCCATTATTGGAACCACCTGGCTGTGCATCTTGCATCGTGTCATCATCCATCTGTTTTTCAGATGCTTCAGTATATGTGTTTGTTTCATATGGAGATCTGATTATCTCTGTAAATACAAATGGGTCAAACGTCTAGAGAACGTCTGAAAGTCTGTATCCTGCCCCTGCTGTAACACTGGATTGCTTTAGTCCCAGGGAAAACCAAAGAATGTTACGACAGTACCACTATCCAAGAAAAAGTTGTGCTGTATTACTGTCCATCAGTGTCTATATGTGAAAATGTATACACACTGTTTGGTTTTTTTTCCCTCCAGAGAGAACTGTTTGATTACAGCAACATCATCTGGTCCTCCAGGATATTGCAGAAGGCATAAAATCTAAAGGCAGATGTGAAGGTATAGCTGACATCGGCAGAACAGGATTATTTTCCACTGTGAAACTAACACCATTTTGAAACATTTTAACTGTAGCTGTGAGACCGTTCTATAGTCAACTGTGTCAATATCATCCATTTATAGTGCCATTCATACAACATGTGCTAAAATCGTTGTGTGAATTCAGATATATTGGGTCAGATTTTGAATATCCACAAAATTTCTTGCCATATAAAACACAATGACACATGATACAGCTCTGAATTCATTTCATGCCATATGTTCTAAAGCATGACACAGTATTTTTTTCAAATATTTTAATGACATTTTTCACAATTCGGTGCAAAATGTTTGTGGTGAGTCTTTGCATTGGTTAACGCCTTTCCATCCTCACTAATGCATTAAAACATTTTTTATTTGTAGCATAGTTATTCCTCAAAACAATAAATAGAAATGTCAAAATCAGGACTCTTCCTCTGTGTTTGTCCAGAACCCACCCGTATTCAGTGGCCGCCAGGCAGGAATACCCCCGGACAGGGTGCCAGTTCATCGCAGGCTACCACACACACCCATTCACTCATACACTCAGGGCAAATTAGCACATCCAAAATTTATTTTATATAAAAAATATTAGTTCCTTTAAGAACCTCGTGGGTTACTACAAAAACCTAGGGGCTCCTCCAAGAACTCAAATTTTCCTCAATGTTCACAGAGGTGCCTGGAAAAACTTTTGGGATTTTTCATCTGGTTCCTCAAAGAACCCATTAGAATTAAGTTTCCTAGTGGATCTTTATTTTAATATAACTGAGAAGGTTCCTCAAAGCACCGTAAGAGGTATCTTCACAATTTCTAACTGAGGAGCCTTCGAAAGTTCCTCAGCGATCTTTTCCTTATCACAGTAACCATGTGTGTTTTTTGGGAGGTGGGAGGAAACCGGAGCACCCTGCGAAAACCCACAGGGAGAACACACCAAACTCCTCACAGACAGAGACCAGAGACAGATCAAACCCACGACCTCAGATCCCTGGAGCTGTCATCCAACTACTTTAGAAATGTCTTCTCCAAATTCATTTTCATAATATTCTTATATTGTATGAATCAGTTTCAAGTTTCAACATGGAGAGAATAGGTACAAAATCACAGTGGAACCCAAACCATGACTAACATATAAATTACATTAACTTTTTATAATTTGGGCTGATATTCTTGCAATTTAATACTGCTGTGCAGTGGACTTGACCACCGCCTTTGACCTATCTGTGTAGTAAAAAACACACACACTAGGGGGCAGTGAGCACATGTGCCCAAAGCGGTGGGCAGCCCCTTATTGAAAATACCGGGGGAGCATTTGGGGGTTACATGCCTAGCTCAAGGGTACTAGAGTCAAGTCTTGTCAGTTGTGGCTCTCGAACCGGGGACCTTCTGGTCCAAAGGCTTAGGGTCCTACAGCTGCCCAGTGACTTAGGGCTAATTATGATCTATATATATATTATTATTATATATTAGTTTTATTAGTTTACTAGCTTATGCCCCCTGCTTAACACCATTTAATGCACATGACATATTTAGTGCATCACCTAACCACAGCTGTAGGGTGTTTCAGTGAATCTGTTCATGAAGCCAGTATATATGTCCTTATTTCACTAATTGCATTTTCAACATTGTCCCAATTAACCTGAAGCATGGCTGGTAATTTGGGACATTTTGAAAAGGATTCACTCATAAACACATGTTTATCTCATTTCACATGGAAAGCAAAATGAGCTAAGTGCCAATTTCCTGAATGATGTCACATGAATGTGACTGTGTGACTGTGTGTCCCAATTTACCTAATGTCTCACTACACCTACCTCCATCCTTAACAGTCTCTCAGTAACAGTGTGAAATGTGTAAAAGCCGTAAATAACAACAGGGCGAACAACAACACGACATTAGGACGCATTAAAAAAACATTACAACATGAACACGCTCACAGTCCCAATCCAAAATCTGTCACTTGTACATATTTAGTGCACTAGGTTATAGAAGGCACTAGAATGTATTTCACTGGCTTACGGAGTGCACGTATAAAGAAATCACGGAGCCATTGGGGATTGAGCCGTAACCAACACCCCCACCCCCCACACCCCCCACGAGCCAAGTGGAAGAGCGGCGGAGCTGCTGAGCTCGCGCAGCGAACGTGCGGAAGTGGGTGAGCGCGCGCGTGCGTGCGGGTGGGGCCGAACAGACGGTAACGTGACCAAGGCGCGCAAGCATTCCGTTAACTGAAGCGTTATATATGACCCCGCAAGAACCCGTTGTTGTTCTCGGAGTGGACTCATAAACGTGTTTATTTGTCTGGGTGTGTGCGTGTGTTTGCGTGTGTGCGTGTGTGTGTTTGTGTGTGCGTGTGTGTGTGTGTGTGTGTGTGTAAATATCCCGGCTTGCCGGTTGCAGGTTCCTAACGGGGATGTTACGGCGGAGATCTATTTTCTAATTCTGGGGCTGAACTACAGTAAACGGAATAGGCTTCCGTGATCACCACTACAGGCAGCAATAACGATCTGGACACTGGGGCGATGTGAAACGCCGATACCGCTCGTTCCGTCCGCGCACCGAGGAATAAAGAATGAACACCGGACAAGATATGTCTCCCGATTTTGTCTTGATGCGCCTGGTTTCTGCGGCTGAAGAGGACCGCTTGGACGATGAGAACGGCAATCTGTCGTCGGGCACAGGAGTGGTGGCTGGATTCGCGCAGGACGTCTTAAACCACGGAAACGTTAAGGTTACACTGGACTGCGCGCAGAATCAGGTCGGACTCAGTCACCTCTCCGCGGGGAACAAAGCTCCGCAGTCTGGCCAAAGCGAAGGACCTGACGCCGGTGGTATGGCGACCAGAACCCCGCTGTCTGTTCCCCCTCCTCCGCTTCACTCCTCCGCTGAGGCCCGCGCTTACGATCTCAGCCACAGAAGCGGAATTGGGCCTCAGCTCCTGGTGTTCCGAAATGTATCAAGAGACCCTGATGGATTGTCCGAGAACAATGCGGATGATAGGCATACGTCGAGGGCTTTCGACGAGCAGACGACACTCACCTCCGAGTCGAGTGCCAGCACAAATAACAATACGCTCAGCGCTGGAGATGCTCAGCATCAGTACCATCCTCCATGGGCGCTGCACCCTCAGCTGAAGCTGAACACCGCGGATACAGACAGAGCCGAACTGTGCCACCGGCATCGCTTAATCACGGATAAACGCGACTGGCCGCAGATTGTTGACAAATCACACCCGTCTGCAGTGTTAGACCCTAAATGGAGCATGGGAGCGCAGGGAGAGCTCCGGCTCCCGGACAGGCCTGCTCTGGAACTCTCGAGGCAGTTCGGAGAGCTGGGGGTCGCCTCGGTTCCCGACTTTATGCTCAAGGACGGCGAACTACAGCACTGCTCGTGCTCCACTACTACCGGAATCAGACAAGGTGAAGATCCAACCGAGACCAGCGATGCTCTGCTCGTGTTGGAGGGCCTTGGCTCGGAGGAGGTCAACGGCCTGGGCATGAAGAACAATAATCCAGAGTCCCAGGACGGTGCACAGGTGAAGACCCAGCTTGCACTCAAATGTTTCCCATCAGTCCTCTCAGGCCAGGCGGTCGGAGTTACCGGTGGTCTCTGCTTACCGGCATGTAGCGACTCGCAGATTTGCTGCCTGCTCCGAGGCTCTCTGACTATTAAAGTTCAAGGCAGCACCGCTGACAGAGACTCAGCAGAGCCCGCTGAAGATGTGCGTCCTGAAGGCTCGGGCTCCAGTCTCGGTTTGAGTCCCAGCATGCAGGCGGAGAGAAACGCCAGTGCGTCCCGGGCGCCGTGCTCGCGTGGTGGAGCCGAGAAAGCGCCGAAAGTGCCAGGGAAGTCCAGGAAGGGGTCTCTTAAAATCCGCCTGAGCAAACTTTTCAGAACTAAAAGCTGTAGCGGCTCCAATAATCTTCTGGATAAGAGACCGTCAGTGACGTTTTCCATCTCCTCAGCCGGCAGTTTGGTGGACATGTCGGGTGTGAGCACTGTGGAGCAGGACACAGCAGGGTAGGACTCAGTGCAAACTTTTATTTTTAAATTTTTATCATACACTTATTCTTTTTTAACCCCCCCCCCTTTTGAGCTTGCTGATTTATTTTCTCCAATTAATAGACCTACAGCATCAGGAAATTATTTATTTGTTTCTTTGTTTGTTTACTCTTTTAAAACACAGTATACAGATAGATTAAAGGTGTTGAGCCCTCTGGGGAACCCTTAAAGGTTCTATATGGAACCCTACAAGAGAAAAGTTCAAAATAGAACCTTATTGCGATGTTAAAAAAGTGACCTACTCACAGTTATTTGGTGATCAATCCAAATAACTGTTTCATTTATTTGTATTTCTGGAGGCAAGTGGGCCCAAACCATGAAAGTGAAAGTAAAGTGATTAACCCTCTGCTTGCACCTCCGCTTTCAACTTATCTATGCAGTAAAACACAAAACCATTAATGAATGCTGGGGAGCAGTAAAGACACTTGCCCTAGGGTGCTAGCCCTAACCATTGAGCACAGGGAGCATTTGGGGTGGGGTGGGGTGTTAGGTGCCTTGCTCAAGGGCACTTCAGTTGTATTATGTCAGTGCAGGTGATCGAACCAGCACCCTTCCCATCATAAGACTGAATCCCTAACCTTGAGCTATGGTTGCACATGGCATGACAGTATATCAGAGCCATATATGTATTCATGTCCATTTCTTTACTGTTACATATAATGTTAGCTGTGTATTAACTCTCAGTATATTATTCACTAGCCCACCTGGATTAACAAGGGCCCAAAGTGTCTTTTCTGGTGCTGCCTTCACTCCTGTCTTCACTGGTAAGAAGCTAACATTGTCATACACTATCAACACCCTAGACAGGAAAGAGTAGTTACTATAGACGAGTTAACAGGCTTATGTGTTAATTAAGGCGATTACGAATGTTTACGCGTCCAGTCTTCAGCATCTGTTGTGTCCTGGTTTTAGGAGAGACAGTGTCACTGGTGGATGTGGACATCTCACAGAGAGGGAGGAACTCACCTCATCCTCCAACCCCTCCTCCACCTCCACGCAGAAGTCTCAGCCTGCTAGGTACATACACAAACAACAATTAGCATGATCTTTCTTGCCTACCGTTGTTTTCTCTTTCTCACGGCTTATCTCATATCTTTCATACTGTCTGCCGTTTTTGTTGACATTCTCAGTATGTTTATCTCACCTCCATCTCTCCAGGAATCTTTTCAGATATTCACTTACTTCTGTTCTTGTTTTCCTTGGACTTATCTTATTTAAGATTCCTAACTCTTATGTGAGTCTGTCTGAGGTCTTACTGCGTGAATAAAATGTATGCAGGGGAAAATGTATCATATCAGTTCTAAGGCATGGAGAAGGATGTGATAAGTTTCAATTAAAACAGCAGTGTCTTCTTACTGATGTAATCTAATGGTTAATTACGCCGCATAAAACTTCATATTTAAAATATCCTTTCATCTTGTTTTAAGATGAGATGTCCTGAGACATGTTTTATGCAGGCAATTTCATCAGCATTTTCGTTCATGTTTGAATGCACACATCAGCAAATGTGCAGATCTTAACACTGCACACTGGACATTTCAAACTAACTGTTACACACTGGAGTTATTTATATTGTGTCACCTGAAGATAACAATGTTACATAATTTTTCCCTTGAATACATTACCATGTACACTGAATTGCCAGAACAACTAGTATACCAGTTTAATATTTGGTAGGTCCCCCACAGGGCATGGACGCCACAAGCTTGTGGAAATATTCTGTAGGTAATGAACACCATACTTCCTGCAGAACGGTCCACAATTCTGTTGTATTCTGGGGTGTAGGATTTCTGTGTTCCACAGCGCATTGCATGGCATCCCAGATGTGTTCGATAACACTGACATCCGGTGACCCCAAACTCAGATGAGTGTTCCTCTAATCATAATTTTGCCTCTCAAAATGTGTGTGCTGACACATTGTCCTGTTAGAAGATGCCAAACACATCAGAATGAATACAGGACATGAACAGGTGTAACTCATCAGAAATGAGGCAAACATAATGTTCACCTGTTAGAAATGTTTGTAGATGTACCAGGGGTCCTATGTACCAAACCCCATACCATTATAGAACCACCATAAACCTGTACCAGTTTTTTTACATTCTATTTTAGTTTTCTGGTATTTCAGTGTACTGTAAAATTTACAGTGCAGAGAAAGTACACAGATTGAAACTCGAATGAAAATTTTGTCCGATTGAACAGAATGGGTTGATGTCCTTTTAATAATTCATTGAATGTAAGTTGATGTTGCCAGTTTGAATCTGTTAAGGATCATAAGGCATTATGAATTGAAGCAGATGTTGGATGCAGCTTCTAATGTTCTATTTGATTTATTATTTGCCAGGATTTCAGTAGTAATGAAATTCTTGCACAGTAAAAAACAGCCATATTTCTTGTGTTATTCCTCAACAATGCTTTTAACATTAGAATATGAGTAAAGTAGAATTTGAGCACATTGGAGCACATCAGATTTTTGTATGTAAGCATGGCCATTGCTATACACCCCTTATTTAACCATAAGTACCTCTACACTTGTATTTGCTCATTGTCCAGTGTGAGTTATATTTAAGCAGACCATATTCAGAGTATGTTGTTTACACGGTGAGTAACAACACGGCTTTGCAGGAATTCACAACCTTCCATCCTTTGTCCAGGGCCCTAACCTCTGATCTATCACTGCCATCTTAACCAGATGTTTTGTTAAGTTCCCATGGTTGCAGCATCACTTCATTATCTTCAACTTAAAGTACAGGTGTCAAACTCAAATTCTGCCCAGGCCATGGCAGCAGTTTTTGGGCCCTTGAAGGCCTACGAGCAAAGGCTTTTAAATAATTCACATATCATTATGTATTCTAGTGATTAATACAGTTAACCTAGCTGCTGGAATTGATGTGAAATGAATGTTATTTAACTGGATTCACTATTAGGCCAAATCTTTTTGTTTTTAAATTAAAATACTGTATATATTTAAAATCCATATATCAATCAGTCATATAATTAAGACCAAAACAGTCATAAAAAGCTCACATCAATTGAAGACCTCTAAAGGTGTTCTGTGGCACCAAATCAGCAACAGATCCATCTGTGGATATTCTGTGGGATTGGACCAAATGGGCTAGACTTCATCTCTCATGCACATCAGTGAGCCTTGGGCGCCCATGACCCTGCTGCTGGTTTACTGGATGTCCTCCCTTGGACCACTTTTGGTAGGTATTAACCACTGTATACTGTGAACATCCCACACGACCTGTTTTAGAGATCAGCTGACCCAGTCATCTAACCATCACAATTTTCCTGTCAAAGTCACGCAGAGCCTACACCTTCCAACACATCAGCTTTGTAATGAGATGAAGAATGTTACTCATGTCATCTGTCAGCAGTTTGTTATGGCTGTTATGTGTACAGTGGGGTCTTTGGTTCGTCGCCTTTTTGATTTAATCAATGTGCACTCAAGCATGGACTCCACAAGTTTCATTTTTTATCAAATATAACATTGTTGTCTGAACAAATATTATCTGCAGTCAAATATTTTCGGCACAATAATTTTTTTTTTTCAAATACATATCAAAACAATAATGTTAAAGAGATTAAGAAGAACTCACACATATCGTATGCTAAAATACACACGTCCTTGTCTTTGGGCTCCATATTTGTCCCTGGTGATACATTTAGAATCAATTACATAATCATGCTAAAGGCCAGTGAGCTTCTGAATCATTCTGGACACAGGTCTGACTTGCATCAAATGAAGGCATTGATTTTAACTAGCAATTCAGCCTGGTGATTTGTAGGTGTGAGCCTACATGTGTTTACATAATGTGGCCTGTTGCTATGCTGTGGGTCTGATGCCAGTTGAAGATAGTGTAGAGTAGTAGTGTACTCCAGGCCAATAAAACATTTTTTGCAAGTATGTGCAGGCAAAATGGGAAACAAGTAACGGACCGCGTCTGACGCAGACGTTTGGAGATTGACACCTGTGTTTTAAATGAATTTTTTTGGTTTCTCAACACTTGCTACTCTGTTCCAGACGATATAGGTGGGCCACAACCAGGGCCTTTCCTAGTGAATGTCATGGGGGCGTCCCTGCAGTCTCTCCCTCTGCCTCTTCCTCCTCCTCCCCCCCTCCATGCCACCATCCAGCATAGCCTCAGCCTCAATGGTAAGGGTGTGATGGTGGCACAGTGTGTGTGTGTATGTGTGTGTGTGTATTGTGGGGCTTCAAGGAGACTTTTTGATCCTAGGAGCAGACTCCAACCCTCCCTTTCACTCTTTCTCCCCTACTGTCTAACCTTATGTCCCTTGTATGTCTCTTGTTGTGCCAAGATGAACACAGAATACTGAACAGCCAAATGCTCCACAGGCTTCCTATCGCATGAGTCGCCTTAATCTATAAGTCTGCTTGACTGTAGTGTATTTTTCATCCTGAAATGATGCTAATGAGGAAGTTCTTAATGAATTGTAGCTTAGATCTGGAAGATGTTAAATATATTGTTTCCATTTTATCAGCTTATTCCAAAAGTAGTCGTAGGTATTTCTGGTAGAAGTGGTAGTGCGAACATAAGTTGAAGTACATTTTTGCATCCATATATGTGAATTAATCTTATTTTATCAAGTGTTAATCATTAAGTATTCTAGTATTAGGTTGGTGTCATTAATTTGTAATGACTGATGTTATGTAAGTCTAAGGCTAATAATCAAAGCTACAGACTTGGTATTGTATAAATATTTAAGACTGTCGTGGGTGCCTTGGTAGCAATTATTTCTGACAAAATAATAATATTGTCATCTAAACCTTTTACATGATTAATTGTTCAAAATGTCACGTTAGGTAAACCAGATTTGGTGATTGTTAGATGGGTTTATATGAAAATTAGCCTCTCTGTGAAATTTGAACACCTCTTTTCTATAGATACGGTGCCAGTACATGACCTGATGCTTGTTTTTGTGGGTTTATGTGCTAAACCAGTACATAACATGCAAGTTTGCCAATCAGTAAGGTTAAAATTACACTTCCTCACTGACAACCTAACACACAAAAGTTTCCAATGCAGTTGGGAGTAAATGGTTCAACTGAGACACTAATTAAAAAAATGCTGTTGTTTTTATCAAATCTTAATGCTGGTTATGTTGTCATAGTAACAGAATGACACCATCCCCAAGCTATTGATGGTTCGAAACCAGTGACGTGTTTTGGTGCTGGAGCAAGGCTGATGATCTTGCTGCTTCTTCTGTTGTGGAAACATGTAAAATTGTTCAAGATTATTCACTGTGTGAGTAGAAAATGGCCACATAAGAACCCGGATAACAGCAGTCTGACCTATTTACATGGCAGCAACCCACAGAGATGTGCTGTAAAAAGACAACGGTCTGCTTACAGTCAGGAGGAGAAAACCTCTAACCTGGCAACAGCAAAATCAGAATACAACATTGCGTAGTTATGTTAGATGCTGCGACTGTTTAGTATTGCAGCATGAAAGACTGTGAACGAGCGCACCTCTTGTACAGATCATTCAGACGGTGTAATCCGACACTCAAGCTCAGGACCACCAGAGAGTTGCAAAGTGTGCAGAGAAACAAAGATGCTCGCCCACACACACACACACACACCACAAAATAAAGCCAAAGGAAATGCGTACGAGGTGTAAAGACAGCGCGTTCTGAGGTCACACCTTGACCTTTAAGTAGAAAATGGGCAGAGGTTTTGCAGCAGCATTGAAACGCATTGCACTAGTCATTTTTTTCCGTGTATAGATTAAAAAGACATACAGTAGGTTGTAATATACTGGACTATGTATTATACAGAAAGTCATTCAGCCAGTCTCTTATGTGCTTCGTCTGTCACGGTTGTGGTTTGGGCACAACTCAGGAATACCCCCTGGACAGGGCACTAATCCATCACAGGGTTATGTAGACTGTTTTCTAACATACAATCAAGAGTTGAACAAATACGTTTAGCGCGCTTGGTAGGCGAACTTCAATCTGCTTATTCAGTTAATTTTCTGGTTGCTCAGAAATTCCACAGATCATATCATATCACACAAAAACTAAGACATAACAGTTGGCCTACTTAGTATATGGAATAAACGCATGTTTGTGCCCTCAATTCTTATCTTAAGCACATTTAGCTAGAAAGGAAGATGTCAGTGTTATGTCAGACAGCCCGCTAAAAAAGGCACCAACATGCCTTTTCTGCTGCTAGCTTGAGAAATAATTCTGTGCTTAAAACGTAGCTTCGTTTAACCCACATATACACTAAAGTGCTAGAAAACCTGGTACACTGGTGTGGACTCCATGAGCTTACGGAATTATTTCCTGCAGAACGGACCACATTGTAACTATTCTGAGGATTTAAATGAGTGTTCCTTTAACCATAAGTAGGTGTCTCTAGACATTTGTGGCAGCACATTGACCTGTCGAAAGTTGGCCAAACCTGTAAGAATGAATGCAGGACATGAACTCATCAGAAAGGACACACACAGGGCATCCCATTGAATTCCAGTATGGAGTCACCACAAGCCTATGTATTTTGCATAGGCTAGTCTCCACCAGTTTTTCTGGCACTTAAGTGTATGTGATGTCTAATTAATAAGTTAAGCAGATTTATATTATATACTGTATGATAGTGCCAAAACCAATGAAAAGATCTGGGGTTCGATCTGCCTTGGAATAAGTCCCCTCCGTCACCTGATACGCACTGGATCCAGGGAATCAAAGAAACATACTAACACAGGAGTCAAAGAGAATGAGCCAGAGACTTTTCTGATAAAAGACACAGGCAAAGAACTTAAACTTAAAGGCATAAGCATAAATAATGTACAAAACCAGGAACAGTCACTGTATAAGGTAGTATGTAATCAGTGTTACTGTAATCTGATGACTTTTCTCACTAAGGAAGTAATGTAAAGGATTACAGTTCAATATTGTGTAATCCTATTACAGTTAATAACTTCATAAAAACACATTACTTGTGTTACTCACACGCAGGTTTCCTGAGCTGTTCTCTGCTACTGCTGCCCCAGCACCAGTGGGTTGCCAGGTTCGCCAATTATAAGGGGCTCTGGGCTTATTTTTCTGTCACACATATTAACATACATAGGTTGTGTTTTTGTTTTTAGTGTGTCTTAGAGTGAAAATAATGGTTTATTAAGTGGCGTTTTGTAAATTTGTTTAAAAAAAAAAAATATTGCTAGTCACTGGTAGTTAAATGGAATAGCTTATTTAGACTTGTTCCCTAATTTGGAACCTCTCTAAAATACCCGTCTAATGAAGCTAAACTGCAGTATTGTCCACAATCCCTGTAACACACGAAATAAATCAGAATTGCATCACTAATGGTTCAGAAGAGTTTTCAGCTTGTTATCAAATGCCATAGATTTAGTGGTCAAATAAGGAAAAAAGTGTTAAAAATATGTGTCACTCTACAACCTCTACCTCAGACAGGGCCTTTTATTATTTAAAAAAAATCTTTTTAAATGATAGATGTATTTTCTAATCATATGCTTTTTTTTAACAATTAACAATAAAACTGTAATGATTAGGAAAAATGCGTATTAGTTCATAATAATAATAATAATAATTTATTATTGTAAACTAATATGCATATTTCGAAATTAATTTTCTTTTCGTTTATACCTGTAAATATAAACTCTGATATATTTTTAAATATAAACTCTTTTTTTCTTGCCTTTACTGATATAATTATAATTTGTCAGTTCTTACACTTGCCTGTCCACATGCCTGTAATGTCGCAGTGTTTTGAGGGACCCCTGAAGAAGTGTTTATTGGACTATATTTTTCTAATGCTTCATAACAGATTGATTTGTTCTAGTAAAACAGCACCATAAAGAATAGTCAAGTTCATTTTATACGCTACTGCTGCTACCCTTTGTTCTTAAATAAACCACTGAAAGGACTTAAATGATCTTTTTTTTACTTTCCTGATTTTTTGTAGATTTTATTCTAGTACATTTGTTTGGGTTTTAGAATATAACTTAAAAGTAAAGTCATTAGTAATTGGATCAAATTTTCCAGAAAGTAAATCAGTAAAGTCATCCCACTACAATTTTAGTTATGAGTAGTGAGTAATCAGTAGTGGATGACTTTTATAAGTAACTTTCCAAACACTGCATGTAATATGATAAGTCAATAATAACAGCCAAAATGCGTCTATTGTAACATACAGTAAATGGTTGTGTCAAAGAATATGAGTCAGACTACAGATTTACAGGTTTGTGTGCTACGAGACAAGTGCTGATTGCGAAGTGTAAAGAGTGCAAGAGGGGTGTTGTGCGCATTTTGCAGTGCACCCAGCCCACCACCCCCTCCCTTGATTCCCACAGGAACAAAAAATCAATCTAATTTGAGTTGATGTCTGTATTGAACTGATGGGCAGGATTCAGTTTCAGCAACCTATCAAATCCCTCGTCTGCAATATCCTAGTGATTTGCCCACAGTATTATCTGATAATATCACATAATATCTTATTTACTACAGTCCTCTATGCATAGTGCATCACATCTTCTATTGCTTTCAGTAACACTTCCTGATAAAATCTATCTGTTCTAGATGCTTTCCTCCGAGCTCTCCCTCATTCTGCACCATCACCCATTGAGACTCCACCTCCAATGAGAGTAGCGCCACCTTCGAATGTGTGTCCTCTGAGGGGAGTGGATTCCAGCAGCTTTACAGCCAGCCTGAGAGAACTAGAAAGGGTGAGGACGCAAACCTGTAAACAAACAGGGTTCATATGTATGTCAATGATCTAAGAAAGGGTAATTGATTCTTGTGTCCTTATAATACAGGCAGGTTAAATGGTAATATGATATCTGTTCTCAGTCAGTCTTGATACAGTGGCTGTAGCTGGTACAGGTGATTTTGCTGTGTGCAATCAACTTAAATAGCTTATTATGGACACTTACATGGATGTGTTTGTCCTCCCACAGTGTGGCTGGTACTGGGGGCCGATGAACTGGGAGGACGCAGAATTGAAACTGAAAGGGAAGCCGGATGGTTCTTTTCTGGTGCGAGACAGCTCAGACCCCCGCTACATACTCAGCCTCAGTTTCCGCTCGCAGGGAGTTACACATCACACACGCATGGAACATTACAGAGGTAACCAGTACACACAAGTGGTATACACAACATATGTAAAGATCCATCACATGTAGAATGACAAATACATACACGTGTCTCTGTTCAGGGACATTCAGCTTATGGTGCCATCCGAAGTTTGAGGACCGCTGCCATTCTGTGGTAGAGTTCATAGAGCGTGCTATTATGCACTCCAAGAATGGAAAATTCCTATACTTCCTACGGTCACGTGTACCTGGTAATTTTACTTTAGCGTCCTTGTTCATGGTGTCACACAGACTTGAAAATGTTGACAATAACCGTGTATGGTCTCTGCCTCACAGGACTCCCACCAACCCCTGTGCAGCTGCTGTATCCAGTCTCCCGCTTCTGTAACGTCAAATCCCTTCAGCACCTTTGCCGTTTCTGCATCCGACAGCTTGTCCGCATAGACCACATTCAGGAACTGCCTCTCCCAAAGTACTGCTCTGTTTCAAACTGTTCTGTCCGACTAGTCCGATTGTACTGTACTGAAAATGCTTTTACTTCCTTTTCTGTTCCAGACCTCTCATTTCCTATCTGAAAAAGTTCTACTACTATGACCCAGAGGAAGAGATGTACCTGTCAATCAAAGGCATGCGACAGATGGCAGGTGTGGAGCAAGAGCCAGAGTCTGAGACGTAGCGGGAGAGCCATATTTGCTGTAAGAATATATAGGAAAAATTGGAAACTGGTCTTTATATTTCAAATAATTTTCCAAAAAAAGAGCAAGAATGATAATAAAGTGTGTTTTCCGTCAGGTTTTCTCTGTATGGATAGCAGATGGGATAGTGCATAGATGCTCCTGTTGCACAGCTCGGCCCCAAATTCCCCATCAGTCTTCCAGCAGAAGCCAGTGGACATCATCAGAATGGCTGCTCATTGTATTAAGTCGAGATGGGGTAGTGGAGTACTGTCCATATGAAACTGGCCGGAGATGATCCGCCAGGCATTAGACTGTGGCACAGAACTGTGAAATGAAATGGATAGAACATTAAATGTGATCTGGAGATATGACATAAACCTCCATCTGTAGCTCATGACAAACGTTGGACTTTTTAAACTGGACACATCTGTGAATTGCTTTCCTTTGTTTTTCTTTTTTTTTCTCTCTCAGTTACCCTGCGGTCCCCCTTTATTTGCCCGTTACCTCAACTGTAACTTCCTCAGCCTGACTGCAGGCCATCTTTTCAGTAAAAGAAAGTAAAACTGAAACAAGGCTTTGGAATGCTTCTTCACCAACTTTCAGAGCTATAGAGTAACAGCACAGACAGCATAGAACTGAAAAAATAAGTAATAGTGATAGTACAGAAAAAAACATACAGGATTCATTCATCTTCACCAGGTCTGTTCTGGTCAGGTTTGTAGTGGATTTATCATATATCTCTGAATGCTGGTTACAAGACAAGGACATGCCCTGAATGAGACACACACTTGTTTACACGCAGAGCAATCCACCTTTTTTAGAGGTAGCAGGAAACCAGAGACCCTGGAAGAAACCCTTGTGAATATATGGGGCAGCGTACAAAACACCACACATGCAGTAACCTGAGCTCAGGATTGAACTGGGGGCCCCAGACCTGTGAGGCGGCAGTGTAACCGATGATGGCACACGAGTGCTGCCTCACAAGTGAATCAATAAATTTTATATGAGTGACTGGGAAACAACGAAGCACTCTTTAATGGTGTGCGTGTGTGTGTGTGTGCATGTGTATGTGTGATTAGTGTCCTTTAAGCAATGCATGAACTGCTGTGGTTAATACAAATCTTGTACTGATCTAGCATTGCTGTGACTCAGGTCTTATACTAATGATTGTTATCTGAAGATTTGAACTGACAGCTGGTTGTCAAAAGGCTGCAAACAATAAACCTTTGTGCCATGACATTCCGATTACAAGACAGGTTCCCTAAACACAATGATACGGCTTTATCCACTGGGAATGTAGACTCAAAAGATTACTAATATTTTAAGTAGGTGAGTAAGATAACAGTAATGCATGGGCTTTATGGGGTTAGGGAAATGTAAAGATAATTATTATAGTATAGCCCATATAGGCCGTGGCCTTGTGGTTAGGAAACCCGTCTCGTGACTGGAAGGTTCCGGGTTCGATCACTGCATTAGGCAAGGCACGACTGAAGTGCCCTTGAGCAAGGCACTGAACCCCACCAACTGCTTCCTGGGTGCTGTGGTATGGGGCTGCCCCCTGCTCTGGGCAAGTGTGTTCAATGCCCCCTAGTGTTCACTAGTGTGGCACAGATGGGTAAAAGAGCTCACATTCTGTGTGCAAGCACAGCAGTCAAACAGTTCACTTTCACTTTATTTGCACACACACCTGTATATCTACTTTGGTTAAAATACTATGACTCTAACACCACTTTTAGCATCTTTAAGGTTATCCTGATTACAGTGGATCAAAATGGATGTCAATTACTGCTGATTGACGTGTCTAATCCAGTTCTAACTGGTCGAGCTGGACGTCAGTGAAATACACCACCGTGTATAATTGGCTCAGTCTAGCTCGCTTGGATTGTCTCAGCGCCCGCCTTTTTCACTAAACCGCGACATGCTATTGGTCAAAACTAGGCACATCGCCAGGCTGGATGTTCTATTGGTCAAATTAAAAGTCGATCACAAAGATGGTGTGCGTTGATTGGGCGGTACTGCGGTCAATCATTCCTCGAGGCGCAGTCGGATTGGTCGAAGGGCGTGGGCGGTATCTAGACATGGGCTTTGCTCTTGAAGGTTTAACGGAGACCGAATGTCGTCATGAGCGGTGGGTAGGAATTATAACGTTGGTGTTTATGTTACTATCTGCTTTTTATTTTTAAATAATAAACCGTACCCTTCTATTAATGAGCGCACTGGTGCATTATCCAGACTAGCAAGAAATGTGTATGAAAATGATCTATTACCCTGCAACAAATTGCATACTTCCGGAATCAAGGTGCTTTCCCGTATCAAAGAGTTTATCTGGCTAGTTCGGGGCTCGTTAGCATGCTAGCTAGCTAGCAAAGCGCACTTAAGCTGCTCAGCTCGCAGGCTGTTTTTAATGCATGTTCTCTCAGCGTCCGGGTGATTTGAGTCTGAGAGTCAAAGAATGCCGTAAAAAAGCTTTGGAGCTTGCAGAAAAATGCAGAAATCTAAGACTGGAGCGCCTCAGAAAGGGGAGCTAGCTGCGTTAGCTTGGTCACTAGCGCTAACTAGCGTTAGCCTACAGTCAGTTTTAGCTCAGTTAGCTCAGATTAATATAGATTATATATATATATATATATATATATATATGTGTGTGTGTATATAGTCTATATATTTTAGATGGCACTGTTAGACCGTGCTAGAACATTATATATATTTTCTCCTCTCCTTGTAATGAATTATCGCTCCTAGTGCTGAATTTAGAGTTCATTAAATGTACTTATCTAGGTTAGTTGTTATAGCAACAGTAGTGGTAGAGAGCCTCATGCTATGACTACGTGTCCTTGTCATATTATATTGTCTTATTTATGTGTAAAAGAAACCTGAGGCTTGTTTACAAAGCTTGAGAATTGACTAAATATTCAACTAGTCCGTGTCGTTTACCGCTAGCTAGAAGTTCCAGGTCCGGGAGATCTGATGCTTTTTCAGGATTTGTGTTTGTTGATTAAACTCTACAACGTCCATATGAATGAATTGTGCTGTGCATGCTGGTCTGTTTACATGTACCGCCCCTATAGCTACGACCATCTGACTCTGAAGTGCATGACATAAGGTTTAAAGGTGCAATTGTGACTTCCGGTTTTGATAGGGTTAGTCATTCAATTTATAGACACTCTATGCGATTCTTTAGATTTGTGAATATGAGTGGGAACTGGTCAAATATAATCCCACTAGATACTGCTGCTTCTCAAAGTCAAGGAAGGATCCTTGATGAAGTGAAAGTGAAAGTGAAGTGACGGGCAGCCGTGGCCTAGTGGTTAGGGAACCAGGTCGTGATCGGAAAGTTGCGGGTTCGATCCCCACCCAGGGAAAGACACGACTGAGGTGCCCTTGAGCAAGGCACCTAACTCCCCTAACTGCTCCCTGGGCGCCGTGGTTTGGTGCTGTCCCCCCGCTCTGAGCAAGTGTGTTCACTGCCCCCTAGTGTTCACTGGTGTGTGTGTGTGTTTACCTGCACGGATGGGTTAAATGCGCAGGTCGCATTCCTTCTGTGTGAAAAACACAGTAAGGCAAAATAGTTCACTTTCACTTTGTTGGCTAAATGTTAAGGATTTTGCATAATTGAAACCAGCCGTAGGACTGTTCTGATATCTAGGATCCTTCAAATTGTACCAGAGAGCTAGACGTGTATTCTTGGTGCTCTTGAAGAACCCAAAATCCTTTCCTCATGTACAAGATTTGAAAGCAGGTTCTTTTCAGTGAGGCTCCGTTATGCCTCCGAATGCGAGGAAGAAGTCTAACCTTATCTTTGTAAGACCTGTCTTGGAAGTACCCTTCCTACCAAGGAATCATCTGATTCTGAAAAGACAGACGTCTCTGACCCAATGTACCTTTAAGAGTTCCTCAGTTACAGTTCTTGGGACTGGAATTGTGTCCTTGTTGTTTACCTCACCAGGTTACCAGGTTTAGTCCAGACTCCAGTCTCCCAACACTGTAACTGATGAATGCTAAAATAGTTGATGTAGACATTGATTAAATGTCCTACATCTTTTATTCAATATAGCTTTTTTTAATTATTATTATTTTGAATTTGATAGTTTGCTAAAAGCTCTGTTTTTCTCCCCCAAGATCAAAAAGACAGTATGGCCACCACAGTTGCTGTCAGTCCCAGTGAATATCTTCAGCCCTCAACCACCACTTCTCAAGTAAGAAATGTACACATTTGCACAAATATTGTGTATAGTATGCAAGACAGGGTGCACT
Organism: Duopalatinus emarginatus; assembly: GCA_028565595.1. Classification (NCBI taxonomy): domain Eukaryota; kingdom Metazoa; phylum Chordata; class Actinopteri; order Siluriformes; family Pimelodidae; genus Duopalatinus; species Duopalatinus emarginatus. Next base: position 20,864,598 of record JAOVVF010000004.1, read on the forward strand.
TTATTCTTACGTTTGTCAGTGTTGCCACATACCCCGTTTGTTTCTGATTCTGAAAATAGTCTAGCCTCTTCTGTGCCTGCTTATTAGCCTTGAGATTTAAAGCACATTAAGCAAAGCCATTAGCATGTAGGGATTTCTTTCTTTGACTAGCTTGCCTGTAAAAAAAAAAAAAAAAAAAGCTAGGTTTTTTCCATCCTTTCTTTGCACACAGTCTCAGGTGTTTGTGTAATCTTGACAGCTCTGACTAGTAAATTTGACTGCAGGACCTCTGTTATTTAAACCTCACTGGGTGGTCTGCATCTGTTTCTGAGAACTATCAGCAGGTGTAGGTTTAAAAAAAAATAATGCGGCCACAGGTTATATTGAATGCCTGCTTTGTTGCCATCTGTTTTGAAGGATTCTCAGCCGTCACCATTGGCCCTCCTGGCTGCCACTTGCAGTAAGATCGGCCCACCAGCTGCCCAAGCTCCGGCTAGCACTCCACCAGCTCAGCCAACCACTCGTCGCCTTCACCCCATCAAACCTGCTCCCATTGCTCCGGCTCCACCCAAAAACCTTGGCTTCCTGTCAGCCAAAGGAAATATCATTCAGCTTCCTGCAGGTGTAGGTTCTTCAGGAACCAGCCCTATCCTGCTGACTATCCAGCCGCCCACTCGCTCAGCAGGTACAACTGCTGCCAACATACAGTACCAGGTGGTACCTCAGATCCAGGGAGCTCAGACCATTCAGATGGTACCCCAGGGTGGACAGATCCAGATCATCCCTGGGACCAACCAGGCTATCATCACCTCACCTGTCACAGTACAGGCTGCTACTCCCACTCCTGCACAGAAGACAGTACCCATCAAGCCATCAACACAAAAGCGGAGGCAGAACAACACTAACATTACACCTGCCACTAACATAGTGCGTCTGCCTAGTGGACTTGCTCTGCCCCTGAATGTTGCTACGGGTGAAGTGGGCGCAACTCAGATTGTCACAGAGTCAGCAGCTGCCTCCCCTCGGCCAGTAAAGGGAAAAAGGGGGCGGAAGAGACTGGCTGCGGTAGTTACTCCCACTCCTGCTCCTCCACCAGCCTCACCTCCACCTATTGCTGAACAGGTGGAAACAGTGCTGATAGAAACAACAGCTGATAACATAATTCAAGTAGGTCCATCACACTCTGTGCTTGTCCTTCATAACAACTGATGCTTTAGGTTTTTTTAGCCTTATAATGTGAACTCTTAGAGATTTTTAAAGTTAGCTGTAGAATAGTAAGTAAAGTTGTGTATCTCTCACCACACAAGTCTTCGAATCCCAGCTGGGTAACTTTTCCCATCTTGTCAGGCAGGGAACAATCTCCTGATTGTGCAGAGTCCCGGAGGGAGCCAGCCTGTGGTACAGCAGGTGCAGTTGGTTCAGCAGAAATCAGAACAGCAGGTGGTGCAGATACCACCTCAGGCTCTGAAAGTGGTACAAGCTGCCTCTGCAACACTCCCCCCTGTGCCCCAACGCGTGCCAGCCACCCCCAGTGTGCAAGTGGCTCCTTCAGAACCCACCCAGGTACCTTGGTATCTCAGTTTTCTGCTTAAAAGCCATATGTTTAATTAAAGGAGAATGGCAGGGTTTTGTTTATACCAATGATCTGTCCATATGTAGATGATTATTGTATAGTGATTTTTTAAATAAAATTTTTAAAGGGGTCTGCTTTTGCATCACAGAGCAAGTCGGCTTGATTATCATTTTTTTTTTTCTTACAGGTACTGATTAAAACCGCTTCAGGTGAATGGCAGGCAGTGCAGCTACAGGAGACTATTGTAACCACTCCATCTACTCCCACAACCACTCCAATCACGCCGGCTGTAGTGACTAAGAAAGCACAGTCGGGGGCACGGAAAGAGAGGACCCTTGCCAAAATCGCCCCTGCTGGTGGTCTAATAACACTTAATGCAGCACAAATCGCTTCGGCAGCTCAAGCCGTTCAGACCATTAATATCAACGGTGTCCAAGTGCAAGGAGTTCCAGTTACCATCACTAATTCAGGGGGTAAGTTAGCCTTTGACCTGTCATATGGTCATAGTGAACGTTATGTGGGTAGTGTATTTTCATATCCATGATATCATGTTGTCCAATTACCCTCTTATTAAGATTATTAAAATTAAGAAAGATGATTGTTTATGATCAGCATTTATTATTATATGTTCAGTTATGTGTTTGAATTCTGAATTACGTGAGTATACACTATATGGACAAAAGTATTTGGACACCTACACATTACAGGATCTTTTATGATGCCTTGTTCTAGATCCATACAGTAATATCGAGTTGGTCCCTCTTTGCAGCTATAAAAGTTTTCATTCTTCTGTGAATGTTTCTGCCTGATTATGGAGTGTGTCTGTGGGTATTTCTGCACAGTTATCCAGAAGAGCATTTGTGCGGTCAGAGACTGATGTTGGATCATTGGACCTGGCTCTTGATCTCAATTGTAGTTCCTCCCAAAGGTGTTGGAGGGGGTCAAGGTCAGGGCTCTGTGTGGACCAGTCAGGTTCTTCCACACCAAACTCACCCAACCATGCCTTTATGAACCCTACGTTGTGCAATAGGGGACAGTCATGCTGGAGCAGAAAGTGAATTACTCTTCTGGGAACTGTACAGTGGAATTGACCTCCACATTTAGCCCATCTGTGCAGCGAATGCAGAGAGCACACATGCCCAGAGCAGTGAGCAGCCCTTTTTTCCAGTTGGTAGTTAGGTGCTGAGTCTTTTGTACGGAGAGGCTTTACCCTGGAACCTGGGACCATCTGGTCTCAAACCTACAGCAGAAAAGGGCCTTTCCCAAACTGTTCCCACAAAGTTAAAAGCATAAAAGTTGCCAAATTATGTTGGTATGCTGAAGCATAAATATTTCCCTTCACTGAAACTAAGGCCAACCCCTGCAAATCTGATGCTTGCCATTGTGCTTGGTGATGTAAGGCTTGCATGCAGCTGCTCGGTCATAAAAAAAATATGCCATGAAGATCCCTGTCTGCAGTTTTTGTGCTGATGTTAACGCCAGAGGAGGTTTTGAACTCTACAGTTTTTGCATCACCAGTTTTGGTGATTAACACACTATGCACCTCAGCATTTAGTGATCCTGCTCTGTAACTATACATAGTCTGACATTTTCTGGTTGAGACCTCCATGTTTCAGTACCACTCACAGTTGATCATAGAACATCTAGTAAGGAAGAAATTTAAAATTTGACTTGTTGTAATGGTGGCACCCTTTTACAGTACACACTCAAATTCTCTGAGCTCCTTAGAGTGACCTGTACTTTTACAATTGTTTGTCCCAGCAGACTGCATGGCTTGGTGCTTGAGTTTACGCATATGTGGAAATGGAACTCAATGAAACACTTGAATTTAATTTTTAAGAGGTGTGTCTGAATACATTTGTCCATATAGTGTGTGTTTGTAGCACCAAAGTGTGACAAAGTCTGTGCCTTAGCCTGCTGTTTTCTTGTTCCTGAATCTCTTCTGAAACCATGTATGTATTTCTGTCCTGAATAATGTAAGGAGAAGCCTTGAATAAAGAACAAACCTGAATCCATTCCTGGGCAATATTGTGCATCGCCTTTGTTGTATAATTACTAGTTTAGAAACCCTTGTATCGTTCAACATTTTCCACACCTCAAATACTTGTATACAGTGTGAGTAGATCCTTATTATATGCTCAGACCAGCTGCCTCCTCTGCCTGTTTGTTTGACTCCTAGGACAGCAGCACTTGACGGTACAGACAGTCCCGGGAAGCGGGCTTCAGCTGGGTAGCGTGCAGACGCAGGAGCAGCCATTGAAGGTGGAGCAGACGCTTACGCTTGAGCTACAGAGCCAACCAGGAGAAAGGAAACGACGCATGGCATGCACCTGTCCCAACTGCAAAGATGCAGAGAAAAGGTAAAGCAAATCCCGATAACTTTTACAGAAGCAGCTCTTATTGCTTTCTTTCTTTCTTGGCACAAATTAGATTATTTTAACTTGTTTAACACATAGTCATTACTTTTTAAAGAGCTATATCTGAAAGATTAATTCATGATCCTCTGGGTGTTGTCAGATAGTGAGATTTCAACTGGACTATAACATTATAAACTTGGAATAGTAGACATGAACAGGGGTGTTCTGTATTTTCTATAACGGTATTGTGTGTCCTTGGCGGTTGATTGTCAGTGACTGCAAAGGCACATGTGGTTTAGATTTGTTTGTGGTGGCAGAACTGTGTTATGGTAACTCGTTTAATTAACTAATTGACTTCTAGAAATTCAGCCAATGTTTCTTTGTCTTGCCTGTTACAGGCCGGGCGAGGTTGGGAAGAGGAAGCACATCTGCCACATAGTAGGTTGTGGGAAGACCTTCCGCAAGACGTCCTTGTTGCGAGCGCACGTGCGACTGCATACGGGCGAACGGCCTTTCACCTGCAGCTGGGTCTTTTGTGGGAAGAGCTTCACACGCAGTGACGAATTGCAGAGACATGCCAGGACGCATACAGGTAAACTGCAGCTCCCGAATTATAAAAATGCGCAAAACTGAACGTCTGTAGGACAAACCGGTGTGTGTAACACCAGTGTAAGAGTCTTGGTAAGATATGGAGCTGCCACGGTCCACTAGAACATCTTTAACTTGTATCAGCATGTCTGTGAAATTGAACTGGCGTGATGAACACTTCTATTCCTCTTAAGGATTTTCAGTCAGTCAGTATTTTGATGCTGCTGGAGATGGTGTCTAACACATTGCTCCCATAAGTGCCATCTGTCACATCTCAACACGTCTCTTATAGGTGTTCAACCAGTTTGTGATCTGATGACTGCAACGGTCGTAGCATATGATTTTCCTCATTTGAATTCAGTGAATCCTGGTGCCATGTAAATGTGGGCCTATCAGGATAGAATTGTTTCATTATAGGACAAAAGAAGATGGCGGCATAGATTTGCATGACGCTTCACTCTAAAAAGACATAGTGGAGGCACAGTATGTCAGGACATCTACACAACATTTACAGTCATATATAACAGGCAGTAATATATTATTGTCATGTTTGCCACCGTTGAGGCAGTACTTTTAACTTTCCTGTTCTTTACACATATTGTATAGGAACTCTGCCAGCCTAGTAATAATAACAGATAAGCCAACCAGCAGGTGACTCTAAAATGATTGACATTTGCATTGATGTTTTGAACTGTCTGTATATTTATACCAAGTGTATCGTTAACATCAGTTACGATAATGGCTGACAATAGAAAAATGATCACTCTGGCTCTGGAAGATGTTCGATTCCTGACCATGCCACTGGTCTGAAATTTTCTTTATTCATTGTTTGTATGGGTCATTTGATACTTCTGTCTCACTGGCAGAAATCTTGGTCCTCAACTGAGGATGGGAGCTAAGATTTATACATACTGTAGCATGGGGTGTAGTTTTATCAGATTTAATCTTCATATTCATCTATGTCTTTTTTTTCCTTTTCTCAGGAGACAAGCGCTTTGAATGCACAAAGTGTCAGAAGCGATTCATGCGGAGCGACCACCTCACAAAGCATTACAAAACGCACCTGAACACAAAGAACTTGTGAACAAACCCTGGCTGAAGGTTTTAGAAACTCTTAAAGAAAACCTTTCCTAGGGAAGGAGCAGGGATTGAGTGAGGGTGTTAATGGAGGAAAATTCCTCCCTTCATCCAGAACACACACATGGTGTGTTCTAGTCCAGGCCCTGTGGTGTAGTCGATCCAGACGAGCCCACACTCCTCTTGTGTCTGTTTTTCAACTCATCCCATTTGTCATAGGAGGGCTGGCCATGTCTCTAACTTCAGGATCCAGAAAGCGACACTGGATGTGTGATTTGGGAAATCGGAAGTCTTCGGGTCGATTTATTCTTCCTCAACAGGAAACAGAAAGTGTGTATCGTGCATCTCAGACATGAATTGCAGCACCAACATCTACTCCAGCCAAGAAGCTTTGCTTTGCTCCATATTATACATATTCAAACTGTTTTCAGTTTTATTTTGTTGAGCCTTTTGACTGGTGTGTAGCAGCTCATGGACAGCTTTCATTATGTAAACGTTTGCTTCTATTCAAACATGTATTTGTACAAATGTAAATGCTTGGACTTGCTCTATACCCCAGCCAAGATGGGCTTCGTTTTTTTTGTTTGTTTGTATGTTTTTGTTTTGTTTTTCAGAATTGGAAGGTTTGAAATACTCAAATCCTCCACAACTAACACCTGTAACAATTAGCAGCTGTTTAGAATGAATATATTTTGCTGTGACTGGACAATCATGTCTTGAGTGTGGAAGAATAGACGATGGACGCCAGTTAAGAAGTCATGGATTGAAAACTGCAGAAACGTATACAGAAGATAGCTGTATTTAAAAGACAAAATAGCGTAGTCATGTAATTATTATTTAGATGGTATGTTCTGGAAATATTTTAGAGTTGATTATAGAATCTGATATTCAGATGGCAAAGTGGGGAGTTAGGCACAGATTTGTTACCTGCGTCTGTAGAAATATGGACTTACCTTTTGACACTGTTAGAGGGAAATGAACTTGATGACTTACCCAAATACAATTATAATACAGCTTTCATTAGAAGGAATACAATTTCATTAGAAATAATAACTATTGACATACAGCCTAAGAAATACCCAAGAGCTTTGGAGTTTATTCCAGTCAGGTCTATACCAATGTTTAACGTTCAGATTCTCAGAAGTGCTTTAAGGAGAAAATGTTTGTGCATAGGTATGTTTGTATTGTGACTCTGAATACAAGTGGGTGTATCTTAGAGATCACAAAATATAGGATATTTGTTACACAAACGGGTGTATCGGCTGCCATGGCCAAACCTGAAGAATAAGGACTGTGTATATTGTAAATGAGCAAATAAGAAAAGACACTGTATAGTTTCATTCCTGTACTACACAAGCCTATTAGATGACCCTTTTTATCAATTTAATGTTGCCTTAGAAAGCTTCAGTCCCTATTTAAAGAGATTTCTGTCTAATTAAATGGAATTGCATTTGTAGATTTGCTTTATCTTTTGTCTAACTTGTATTATGAAATGGCAACTTTATGTGCACTGACCAAATTCAGGGTTTTACTTTACTGCTTAAATGTAGTATTTTTTCATTCAAGATTATAAGTTGACTTTGGGAAAAAAAATTGAAAAAAGAGAGAAGGAATTGGGGGAAAAAAAGCCTATTTTTATCTTTCTTAGATAAATCCTAAGCCTAAATCTCTGTCTCTAAAAGCTAACAATGGGTAACTATTTCTATAACTATGGAGGTGTTTAAAAACAGGAGAGCTTGCTACTTTTTTACAGTCAGTCCATCGTTCCCAAACTGACAATAAAGCGTTCAAACGACTGTTTGTTGCAACGTGTCACTGCAAGTCACCCATAAGGAAATGCAATCGAAAATTACAGTTAGGAACCATCTGCATATTGAATCATTTACAGAAATTCATGATTGTGATAATGATTGCAGAAAAGCCGTCTTTCCATGTCCTTTATCTAATAACTATAAGATAAATATAAATGATTTATTTTAGTCTGTTGACTACACTTCAAATCTTGAGGAAATAATAGTAATTACGTTTTCTTTTATTTTTGAGGCAGGTGTCTTCAATTTTTACTAATATGAATAACAATGAAACAGTGACTTAGTATTCAGTGGTTAGTATTATGATACCTTCAAAGTTTTGTATTATAGTTTTTATTTTAAAATGGATTAAATTTATATTTTTAAAAATAAAAAACTAAAATTTCATGTACCAAAGTATTCCAGCCCTTTAAACACCCTTTAAGCTTATTATTCAGTACTTTAAATTCAGCCCAGATACTGAATTTGAAAAGACAACCTGCTTTGAGAAGAGTACTGGTGGTTCCTAACTTCTTCCATTTAATAATGATGGAGCCTACCATGCTCCTGGGAACATGCAAAGTTTTTAAATGGTTTTATACCCCTGGTCATCGTGGAGGTCTGCAGAGAGTCCCTCGGGCTTGTTTTTTCTGTCAGTGAATTTTTAACAGATGGACTCCAGTTAAGCTCCAGATACATCTTAAGAAAATCAAAACAAATGATGCATTAATGTGTTGCAAAAGACACCAAACAGAGGGTTAAATTAAAATCTGTACTTTACAAATCTTGGGTTCATGACGCATAGTGAGCCTGCAAAGCAGAAATACCCCCCAGGACAGGGCACCAATCCATCACACGGGACCACATACAAACATTAACTCTCACTTAGGGGCAATTTAGTGTATCTTAGTGTATCCAGTTCACCTACCATGTGTGCTTTTCAGAAGGTGGAAAGAAACTGGAGCACCCAGCAAAAACCCATGTGGACACGGAGAGCACAGCAAACCCTCAGCTTCAGAATTGTGGAGCTGTGCAAGTTTCACTTCAGTTTCACATTTCATGTGTGTACATATACACAAAAAAGGAAGGAAATTTGTGTTTGGTAGAATCATTCTTTGCAACAATGCTTCTTGGCAATAAATCATATATATATATATATATATATATATATATATATATATATATGAAGAAGTGTTTACTATTTGAAAGAAAAACACCACTATGAGCAGTAAAC
>JAOVVF010000004.1:20878030-20889113 GCA_028565595.1 Duopalatinus emarginatus
TGAACACTAGGGGGCAGTGAACACACTTGCCCGGAGCAGGGGGCAGCCCCAAACCACGGCACCCGGGGAGCAGTTAGAGGAGGTAGGTGCCTTGCTCAGGGGCACCTCAGTCGTGTCTTGCCCTGGTTGGGGATCGAGCCCGCGACCTTCCAGTCACAAGACCGGTTCCCTAACCACTAGGCCACGGCTGCCCCTAGTATATACTAGTATAATACTGTCTTATTGACAGTGTACTAGGTCCCTGTCACCCCAGTCACTGGTGTGTGACATCGGTTTGTAATTGCAGTGCAAGAAAATAACTGCGGTCCCTCTTATGATTTTCACGAAAGAAAATCAGTGTGCAGTGAAAAAGGTTCAACAATCAACAATCCTCTTTACAGTGAGATGCTCACTAAATAGCTGAAGCCTAAAATTCAATCCAATGGTGTTGTTGTGTTGTTGCATGACAATACACATCTGCACACCACTGCCCATATTGTCACATACACTCGCCAAAAACTTCATTTTGAGTTGTTAAATACAGTCCTGATTTTGCAACATCAGACTTTCACCTGTCTGGTCTCTTTAAAGAAGCCCTAAGAGGAAGAAGATTGACATCTGATGAAGAGGTGAAGACAGGTGCATTAGCGGCTCACAGCTCAGCCTCAAACCTTTTTTAATCAGGGAGTATATTGAGAAGCATGAAGCTGTGGTGTTGTGGTTAGGGAGCCAGACTTGTCAGCGGGTTCCACCCCTGCAGCAGAAAAAACATGACTGAGGTGCCCTTGAGCAAGGCACCCAACCCTCCAATTACTCCCCAGACGCCTTGGTTTGGGGCTGCCGCTCCGGGCAAGTGTGTTCACTGCCTCCTAGTGTTCACTAGTGTGTGTATTTGACTGTATAGATGGATTAAAATGCAGAGGTCTCATTCCTCTGTGTGCAAGCACACTAGGCAAAGCTTTCGCGTCACTTTCACTTCCACTTTCGTGGTGTCAAAGAGTAATGCATGAATCTTTTCCGAAAGTTGAGCCAGAGCACGGATCATTTTTGACTCACCCTGATAGGCAACCGTGGCCTAGTGGTTAGGGAACCGGTCTCTTGACCGGAAGGTTGTGGGTTCGATCCCCGTCCAGGGCAAGACATGACTGAGGTGCCCTTGAGCAAGGCACCTAACTTCCCCAACTGCTCCCTGGGTGCCGTGGTTTGGGGCTGCCCCCCGCTCTGGGCAATTGTGTTCACTGGTGTGTAGTTCACTTTTAAATTAATTAATAAAATTAAAGTGCACAAAATTGTACAACAGAATTGTGAACATTAAGTGAAACTCTTGAGCTGATCTGTATTTCTATCGTGTGTAATAGAAATAAAAGAATAATAGACTTAACAGGAAAAATAAAACAGTATTTTTTTTCTTTGCAGCAATCTGCGTGTGATTGTGACAGCTGCAAATTACCGTGGCAACATTTGGATGTAATAATAAAGTAACCCTCGGTTCAGACGTCATGTCCTGACTGTGATTCAGACACCTGAAGCAATAATGGGACAATTAGACAGCATAATATCAGAACTGTGTGGCACCGAGGAGGACTGGCCGTTCCCCGTGTGGCAGAACGGCACCCTCAGTCCCTGCTTTAACCACGTGGTCTGTGGATCTCTTGTCCATGCTTTTACTGCAGTGATCAGTGCCTGTTATCTGAGTTTGCCGAGGTAAGATATAAGACGCCACCCTCTCCAGAATAAATATTGATATTATTTCTGTAATACTGTCTCTGTGTATGCTGAAGGTGCGTTATCAATGTTTTGTAGACACAGCCCCACGGTGCCTTCTCTGCCTGCTGGATGGATCCTCAGATCTGTTGCTGCGCTGCTTTTGTTTTTTGTTTTCATTGCCGATTTGGGATTGGTGCTCGTCCTCCACAAGCAGGACCTTTACGTGAACATCTTGGCTGATGGATGTGGTATCATTGCATGGCTGGTCCACTTTGGGGCCGTTTTGTCCTTGCAAAGATCTGTCTACAGAAGGACTCGAGGGCCACTATTTTTTCTGAGCCTGGCTCTTCTCCCAGTTCCTAACATAGTGTTTACTCTTATGACTTACATCCAGGATGGTAGTCATCTCAGTAATGAGCACCCGTTGCTGCTTGTAAGATTTATCTTATCTGTTACCAGGGCAGCCCTGATCCTTTTGTACTTGCTGGCCTTTATCTGTCCTTGTTACATTTCACAAAGAGAGTCTCTGCTTGTAAACGCAGACGATGGGGCTCCTCTTATTGTTTCAGAGCCGGTTGGGGGAGAAATAGTGGCAGAGGACGGCTGTGGCTGCCTGTCCAGGTTTCTCTACTTGTGGTTGAACGTTCAGCTGAGGCAGGGCCAACGTGGAGAGCTAAAAAGACCCAGCGATGTTTTACAACTACCCCAAAAGCTACGGACTAAAGCTGTCTCTCGGCGTTTTAGTCAGTGCTGGCGACAGTGTCTGAATAACAGAGTGCCAAGGACAATGCAGGATGGTTTGTACAGTGAGATCCATCCTGAGGGGCTCTCGGAAGAAATGGACCACCATGAGGTGAGACTCTTCAAGGTGCTACACAAGGCTTTTGGCCTACGTTACTATCTCCTCGGTGTGCTGAAGCTCATGGCCAGCCTGCTGGCGTTCGCAGGACCGCTGCTGCTCAGCTGGCTCGTGGGCTACATGGAGACTGAAGAGGCACCACTGAGCAGAGGTGTGTGGTGCGCTGTGGGACTCTTCTCGAGCACTTTTTTAGCAGCATTCTTCCGCAACATCTTTGTTTTTGAAGTGTCCAAGGTGGCCCTGAAGGCTCGGGCCGCCGTGGTGTCCACTATCTATGCTAAAGCTCTGCGGGTCAGCAGCTCAGCGCTGGCTCGCTTCACCACAGGCGAGGTGGTCAACTACATGAGCACAGACACAGACCGCCTGGTCAATTTTTTCAACAGCTTCCATGAAGTTTGGAGTCTTCCTTTCCAGTTCATCCTGGCCCTTTACCTGCTTTACCTGCAGGTGGGCATCGCCTTCCTGGGAGGGCTGGGTGTGGCTATTCTGCTTGTACCACTCAATAAGGTGCTGGCAGCCCGTATCCTGGAGAACAATAAACAAATGTTGACGCACAAGGACAGCAGAGTAAAGGTACGAATTTCACTGTTATTGTTTACTGGTGTAGCGTCTTGTACCAATGTGTTTCGGACATTTAATGCAATCCTGCATGTTTTTAGTAAAGATGCATATTTCTGGCAAAATCCTGAAAAGTGTACATAGACCAGCTAGGAGAACTACTCTTGACAACTGTGCAGTGGAATTGACCTTCGCATTTGACCCATCTGTGCACTGAAACACACCTGTACACACTAGCAAACACACGCTGTAGAGGGCAGTGCACACATGTGCCCAGAGCAGTGGGCAGCCCCTATCCACAGCACCCAGCCTTGCTGAAGTGCACTTGAGTTAGGTTGAGAGTATTGAACCGGGGACCTTCTGGTTCAAAGGCTGGTTCCTTAAACACAAGCCTACAGCTCCTTCATCCAGTGGTAACATCACTGGGTTCCCATGTGAGAGACCTGGGTTCGATTCCCACTCTGGGCAGCCAGTCTGTGCTACACCAATAAGGGTCCTTGGGCAAGACTCCTAACACTATGTTGGCCTCCTGTAATACCAGTAACCTTGTAAGTCGCTCTGGATAAGAGCGTCTGCCAAATGCCGTAAATGTAAAAATGTAAATGTAAAATATATATCATAAGCAGCAAAGATAAATCTATTGATGGAGATATTAGATATCCTATGCATTCCTGTTGGGCCCTAGAAGAAAGAAATGGGATCAGATGGTATAAAAATTCCTGAATTGTCAATTGAGGCAGGCTTTTTTCCACTGCACCTTACAGGCAGACTGATGTGGCATCTGAACTCATGTGTACCAGTCTGTTGTGGTGAGGAGAAAGCAGAGTCAAAAGGCAAAAGCTTTCAACTTACCAGGCAATCCACATTCCAACCCTATAGGCCAGAAACCCTATGGGCCATTCACCTATGACCAGAAACTGTGTGTACTGACTGAAAGACTTGGATACAAGCAGCTGAAATGAGATATAGCGAATAGAGCAAGTTGAGGTGGTTCAGGCGTCTGGCTGAGATGCATCCTGGACATGTTCCAGGCTACTGGGAGGAGAACCTGAGGAGGACCCAGGATATGCTGGAGAGATTATATTTCTTCTGCCTCTTGGGCTGCTGCGCCCGCAATCATTCAAAAGAAATAATTAGATACACAAAACACTGAAACAGCAAAACATGCTGAAGGTGTCACTATCTCAATATTTCTGTAGTTGCCAGTTATGTTAATCTTGTGATCTTCCATGTATGCAAGCGAACACTTAAAAAAACCTTAACAAAATTTGCTGTATAGATGAATGAAAACAATTATCCACTTCATATCAGTTGTTTACTTGTCTACATTGTTTCCTTTTTAAAGCTAATGACTGAAGTCCTTTTTGGGATCCGGGTTCTCAAGTTCTATAACTGGGAGCAGCACATTACAGAGAAGATCACTCAGAGTCGCAAAAAAGAGCTGGATCACCTGAAGGCGCTGAAGTATCTGGACGCGGTGTGCGTGTACACCTGGGCAGCTCTTCCTGTCGTCATCTCGATCCTCACCTTCATCACGTATGTGCTGCTTGGGAACAACCTTACTGCAGCGAAGGTGAGTGGGATAAAGAGAAGTCGACCTTTATTCACAGCAGTTCACAGCAGTATGTGTTGAGAAAAGTCAGTAATGGCGTATCCATGAGTATTTATGACTAATATTATAAAATGTGACAGTCAATATACTGCATATATTTATTACGAAAAAATGCCAAATCCTGTCCATTATTAATGCATTTAAACTATAAATATGGGAACACAATAGGGAAAGAATGTACTTGTATATATATATTACATGTTTACATTATATCATATTATATCACTATATGATAATATAATACTATATGTAAGCAATAATACACAAGAGGGAGATATTGGCACTGGTGTGCTACCCAGTATATCTCACGATATAGCACGACCCTCGAGTGTATTATTGCGAGTATACCATAGTTCCATTATCAGCGTTTATTGATAGATTTTAGAATAAAGAGGACGGAAAAATGCAATCTGTTTGTTTATGAACATTCGGCGAGGTAAAATAGTTCCATTTTCAGACGGCCCCTCTGCTAAATCATCTACCATTATATACATAAGCGTTGCCGCCATTCAATCTGAAGCGGACGTGTCCCCTTCACATTTCATGTGTACCATAAAATATTAGTTCACCCAGCCCTGTTTCTGTTGCTTCATGAAGGAATCCGTTCCACTTCAACGAAAGGAGACATATACCAGAAAGTCCACTCCAGGGTTTTCCAGGTTGCCTACAAAAACTCACCACATGCGAGTGAAGTGAATCTTCAGTAAATAGACAGTAAAGGTGCAGGCTGCTCCACACTGGAGGAGGAAATATTAGGAGTAAGCTTTGCCTTGTTTAACATTTTTAACTTTATGGCAGCGGTGTTTGGTTTATAAACGCTGGCGTTGTTGATAGTGTTATGTGTACTTGTGGCGGAGTGATATTTGCAGAGCTTTGGTCCCAGTGCCGTTATCGTGTAATAATGGCATTTATGGAACGTCTCTCAACCAATCAGATTTCAGGGTCGGAACTAACTGTGGTTCAACATGATATAATAATATCACAATAATACAAATTATTATAAATAAAGATTAGAAATTACAACATAAAGTAAAGTTAAATAGACAATAAAGTGATGTAAGATCTAGGCGAAACAATATTATTGTCTATTGTGTGTACATAGAAACAGCGCCACTGAGAGTTGACCCAGTGTGTATGTATAGGTATTACTGTAGTCCAATCAGTCCAGCAACGAGAGATCTGAACTTCTTCAGCTATAGGGAGTCTATAGATTCTGATGGTGGTGGTTAGGAAGGACCTCACAAGGTGCTCTTTGGTACAGCGCACCTGATTCAGGTTAGAAAATAGCGGCGACTCTGATTCATCTTGTACACATTACTAGCACTACTAAGAGCGGTAATAAAGCAAATGTGGAAAGCACTCCAGGTTCAGTACGGTCAAACCGAACCTAGTGCATATACAGCACCCTTTTTTTGGTCTGAGATTAGATATTTCAACATGCTTCTGATCCCATATTATGATTTGTATACCTTCCTGATGCCAGTTGTGAGGATTTTTCTTTCTAAATATGACGATGCTATAACAGCGTAGAAGAGAGAAGCTTGTGATGTTTGGATTCAGAGAATAACCCACTGATTGAGATACTAAAGCTACTTGTTTTGCTTGTAGGTATTCACTACTCTGGCGCTAGTGGGAATGCTCATTCTTCCACTCAATGCCTTCCCCTGGGTTCTTAATGGCACACTGGAAGCCAAAGTATCTCTGGATCGCATTCAGCTCTTTCTCAGTCTGCATGATCAAGACTTCAGTGCATACTACAGCCAAGGTAATGAAGTTATTTCCATGGATGCTCTGTACAGCCTAAAGAAAACACACAGGGAGTTTGCGAGCCACTTAATTGGCTGTGTGTCTAAGCCGTGGTTTCCAGCCGATACTGCGGCTTATGAATACACTGAAGTGCCAGATAAATGGTAGCGTAAAAAAAAACACTGCTAATGGGAGCATAGGACTGCAAAAATACAATTGGGCATGGATTCCATGAGCTTGTGGAAATATTCTGTAGGCAATAAACACCATACTTCCCGCAGAGTAGACCACAGATCTGGTGGTTTAGGTGGAAATGGCAAAACCTCTAACCATAAGTTTGCCTTTCTTAGATGTATGTGCAGGGTGTAACCCATCAGAAAGGTGGACACCTGTCAGAGACGTTTGAAGTGAATTGAAAGTGAACTATTTGCCTACTGTGCTTGCACACAGAGGAATGTGACGTCTGCACACAAACAGTGAAACACACACTGTAGGATCCACTAGGTGGGGTACTAAACACTGGAAAGGTAAACACACTTGCCGGAGCAGGGGGCAGCCCCAAACCATGGTGCCCAGGGAGCAGCTGGGGGTTTAGGTGCCTTGCCCTATGCGGGGATTGAATCCAGGATCTTGTGGTTATAAGACTGGTTCCCTAACCACAAGGCAACGGCTGCCCAGTACCAGAGGTCCTATAGAATAAACCTCATACCACTATGGTGGACACAGCCAATGATGTGTGTGAGTAGCATTGCTATGTATTTTGCTCATCCGTACACATTTTACTGGCACTTCAGTGTACACTAGCAGTTTCTACAAAAGACAGTAGAGCACAGGAAAGTCTACAGTACAGACAACAGGAGCATCAGAAAGCTCCAAGCAGAAGTGAAGTCAACCATGCACTGACCACTGTGCTTGTACACACAGAAGGATTTGACCTCACACTAGACACAATAGGGGGCAGTGAACACACTTGCCTGGAGCAGTGGGCAACCCCTATCCACAGTGCCTGGGAAGCAATTAGGGGTTAGGTGTCCTGCTCAAGGGCACTTCAGGTATGTCTTGTCAGTGCAGGAATTAAACTCAGAACCTTCTGGTCGAAGGGCTGGGTCTGACTAGTGTGATGAGAAATGGGAGTAAGTGTGTCAGGTAAAAGCCAAAGGACTAACTGAAGCTAGGGAAATGCCATAGAAAAGGCTAATTACAGTTACAGGAAATATTTGTTCATGTAAATGTTAAATGTTTTATGCAGTATCTCCTGAGGATCCTCTAACTGCCATTCAGTTGGCCCAAGCCAGTTTCTCATGGAAGAGGCCAGATTCACAGTCTGACTTTAAGGTGGAGGACACGTCTCCAACAGGAAGCCTATACCTCCATAATCTCAATTTAAGTGTCAAGAAGGTATGAGGCATAGTGAACGTAAAAGCAATGACAAGCCTGTAAAGGCAATGAATTATTGTCTGACATTTCTCTGTTACGAATATGTTCCTCATAACATTTTCATTAATTTTTTTTGGAAATTTCAGGGCTGTCTGTTTGTTGTGGTTGGCAAGGTTGGCTGTGGGAAAAGCTCACTGTTAGCTGCTATTACTGGAGAGCTGAACAGGTACAATTCAATAATGTTATTTATATTAAAATCATTTTAAAACCGGGTTGGATTGTTTGTATATTTTTTAGAACTGCTGCAGGGCTCACGAATAAAAAACCCAAACCAGATATCAGCTAGGTACTGCATAGGGAAAGCTTTTTCCAAATGTAATATTAATGGTTTTATTTTGTTAGGTCATATTAGGCAGTTTATGTTTAATTCTAATTTAATTTACTGAGCTCTAAGTAAAGCAGAAAGTGCTCAGCCTTACATATTAAACAAATCAAATCAAAGGGGTACATTTTATTAAAAAAAAAAAAAACATTTAAAAAAAAATTATTTATTTGTTTAGAGTTGGAGGCATGGTGCACGTCCAGGGCAGGGAGCAGGGCTTCGGCTTAGTTGCCCAGGAGCCATGGATCCAGCATGCAACCGTGCGGGACAACATCCTGTTTGGAAAGGACTTCGACAGTGGCTTCTATCAAGCTGTGCTTGAGGCTTGTGCCCTCACTTCGGACCTTAATGTAAGCTTATTTGTGTATTTCCTTTTATTTCACTTTTAGTTGTGAAAATGGGGCCGAAACCAAACTAGATAATGATTAAGAGGCATAGAGAAGTAGTGCTGCAGGTAGTGTGTGCTACGCATCTCCAGTGATCTGGAGCTGTGGGTTCAATCCTTGTTTGGTGTCTGTCTGGGGTGTTTGGTGTGTTCTGCCAGTGGCCACGTTGGTTTTTGCCAGGTACTCCAGTTTCCTTCTGCCTTCCAAAAAAACACACATTGTAGGCGCATTAGATGTGCTAAACTACCCTAGGTGTGAATGTGTGAGTGAATGTGTGTGTGTGTGTGTGTGTGTGTGTGTGTATTTGGTATTTTTGATGGATTGGCACCCTGTCCAGGAGGGTATTCCTGCCTTGTTCCAAGTGATTCCAGGTGGGCTCCGGACAAACAACGATCCTGACAAACTCAGCAGATGAAAGAATGACTGCCTGACTAAATCCTTCTCTTGCTGTGTATTACTTTTTAGCCAACTTGCATCATTTGCCTCTGTTGAGGATAAACAGAGACACAAAATTAATCAGATTATGATTAATGGTTTAACTGTTCCATGCTGCATGTTCTGCAGATGTTGCCAAATGGGGATCAGACAGAAGTAGGAGAGAATGGGGTGACACTCAGCGGAGGGCAGAAAAGCAGACTCGCTTTAGCCCGTGCTGTTTATATGGTAAATCTCTCACTGAAACATCAAAACACGTGCAAAAATAGTAGACAAAACACGTACAGTTTTACCCTAAAAAACCAAGTTGTGTTCTGTGACAGGACAAGGACATCTACCTTCTGGATGATCCCTTAGCAGCAGTTGATGCTGATGTGGCTCATCATCTCATGGAGAAATGCATTATGGGAATGCTTAGGAATAAGACCAGAATCCTTTGCACTCACAGAATAGAGTTTGTGGAGAATGCTGATATGGTTATGCTGATGGACAATGGGACAGTTGTAAAAACAGGTATCACAACCCATATCACTCATTACACCAGTATATTGTAAGTCCAGTATATTGTATATACAGTAATATTTAGAAGTGTGCATGTTGCCTGAGCCTAGAAAAACATGTAATTGTTTTAAAATGTGTGTCAGGTTTCTTGTTGTTTTGGTTTGCTTTGTAAAGGAACACCACAGGAGGTCTTATCTCTGGTGAGAGATGTACCTACAGGTAGCCAGAATGAGAGTAAAGAGAAGGAAACGGGTAATTATTGTATTTTATTACCTCATTACTTCATATTGAAGTTTTAATCCAGACAGAGCTGAGATTTTATAAATACTTATCTAGATGAAGCTGATCAAGAAGAAGAGCTTACCAGTGAGGCTGTTTCAGAGGAGGGGCTTCGCACCATAGGGGAGGAGCAAAAGCAGATGGGCGGGCTTGCCTGGACAGTCTATACGTCCTATTGGAAAGCGGTGGGCGGGTGTATGGCTGTATCTGTTCTTTTGTCCCTGCTTCTTATGCAAGGTATGGAAACAGCACTGTCCGTGTCTATATAGTTACATGGACATGGACGGTCAAACTGTAAATACAACTTAATGAATACCTGTGCTGTAATAACATTACCTTCACCACAGG
Organism: Duopalatinus emarginatus; assembly: GCA_028565595.1. Classification (NCBI taxonomy): domain Eukaryota; kingdom Metazoa; phylum Chordata; class Actinopteri; order Siluriformes; family Pimelodidae; genus Duopalatinus; species Duopalatinus emarginatus. The sequence continues at coordinate 20,888,200 of JAOVVF010000004.1, forward strand.
CTCTAAGAATGTGTCTGATTGGTGGCTGTCTCACTGGATCTCCAATTTGAAAGCCAATGGGTCTGAACTGGTGTCTCTGACAGCAAGGCCTGTCTCTGCCCTAGTGTTTCTCTCTGCAGACACACTTGGGTAAGTTAGGATAAAAAGAAAACCCCCAGAAATATTCTGTCCTATATTGTAAAGGAACTACCAGTTTGATTTCTGTTGCTGAAACCAATTCATTTCATTTAAGGTTTCCTTTACCAGTCAGAGACTCATTTGGCAATATGAGCTCAGAGGTGAAGTTCTACATGACTGTGTACGGTTCGCTAGCTGCAGCCAATACCGTTTTCACCGCTGCTCGTGCCTTCCTGTTTGCTTATGGAACAATCTGTGCTGCTACGGTCATCCATAGAAGACTGCTGGATAGTGTGCTTAAGGTAACCTGTACATATCTTTAAATAACAGAGAACAAATAAAACAACACTGTACGAATATTGGACAAGTTTCTTTTATTACTGCAGGTTAAGGTTAAGATGTATTAGGGTCAGAGATAAGCAGTGTCATTCATTTTCAAGATCCAAGATTTAAGATTCAAAGTTTTATTTATCACATACGTAGTTATACATGGTACAACGTGCAGTGAAATGCTATTTGACTGTCGTCCACAGAATATAAACCAGGTAGTAAGCAAACAAATAATAAGAGAAGGGTACAGTAAAATTACAATAAAATTAAATAGTCCCTAAATTATATCTATAAAATATAAAATAAGATTTTATATATATATATATATATATAATTCAATTAAAGCCTAAAAATATATTGAAATCAACATGATGAGTATTTTAAGATGAACTTTATTATATAATAATGAATAATTAAGAGCATATACAATAGTTTTACAGTTTTTTTAGCCCACTACTGAACCTGAC
>JAOVVF010000004.1:20889213-20908289 GCA_028565595.1 Duopalatinus emarginatus
TATATGTGGTGTTCTTACCCAGAACACATCATAGATGAGCAGGCCAGACAGGAGCAGGCAGGACACCTTCAGACTGGGCAGTCTTACAAAGGCAATCATCGCCACACACAGACCCATTGCCAGTGCTGCAGAGAGAAAAGGCATCATCATCATCATCATTATCATCATCATCAACACCTGAGTGAACAGATGAGTATGAGGAGAGAAAAAAAAACTAATTTACAGGAAGTTACAGAGCTGAAATAGCTCCAAATGGACGAATTTTATGAGACAGTGGCTGCATCAGCAACCTTCTACACAGTTGAAGTACAAAGAAAGACTCAATAAGCTGAGCTAGACTCAATAAGCTCTGTCCTGGACTGTCCTGTGGACTCCATAGAGGAGGCGAATGAGAGGAGGATGATAGCCAAGCTGTCGTCTTTTGTGGACAACACTTTCTATCCCATCCCTTGTACAAAACTGTGTCAGCTATAAGATAAAGCTCCTACAGCAATAGACTACTACACACTCAGGGGTGACTCTGCATTTTATCATTCTCTTTCACTTCATCTACATTATCAATTTTATACCTTCGCAGTAACACTTTATACTGTCCTGTAAATTTCAGCTGTAATTGTGATAACTCTACATACTGTGTGTGTTTAATTACACAATTGCTCTTATTTGACAGCTGTTTGCATTTGACCCCCCCCCCCCCCATCACTTATTCACTCCTTTATTTCACTCCTGTGATGCTACAAAAAGTGAATGCTCCTCTTTACGGATCAATAAAATCGTCTCTTATCATACAGCTCTATTTGGAACAAAGCCTATCAGGCACTCAGACACACAGGTGATAGTCATTAAGAGCTTCGAAAGACAGTAAAATATGTTGTACGTGTAAAATTAAACACTCAGCTGGGTGTTATAAAAGCCCTTTGCTGACTCAGCACACCACAGTAGCTGCTGCATGGTAAACATTATTGGTGCTAACAAACATACAGCACCTTGAAAACTGCGTCCCAGTTAAACTGCTGCATTTAAAGACCGGGTGCGTCATAGCGGCACGACTAGGCTGTCCTATTTTAACGACTCATTCAGATGTGGCTGTGAAATGCACCATTCCTTTCTATGGCTATGAAGGGTCCGGTGTGTGGATCTGAAAAATAACTTTAGAGCCAGTATACTTCTGGCTCTATCATTAAGAACTTCAGTTGCATCTTGTGAGGCTAAGCAGCACTGATTCACTGTACACTCTGTGTCTGTGTGAATTGGGATTCAGTACGCAGGGTGGCTGACCTGCATCCGGTCCTAAACATCTCTGTTCGAATCTACTCAAAACCTAACAGGTGTGATTTTTTTTTTGTGTGTGTGTGTGTTTTGCTGTGACATTTGTACATCAGATATGGAAATTTCACTGCCATTTTATTTATTTATTTGGGATTTAACGCAGTGCTTAACATATGCGTTACACTGTCATTTTAAGACGTATATTCAAGTTTGGATGTTGAAAAGCCATACTGTGGTGGCCGGCTTTAGAGTGTAATGTGGTTACGTTTTATAAAACAGTTAGACTTTAAATTGTCTTGCTTTGGATTGACAGCACCTAAAAAGCCCACTATAAATAATACTAACAATAGGTACCATCACAGTGAAAAGTCCACATCTGTGCCGGAGCAGGAAAGAGCATCTGGTTGATTTACAAATTTGAAGTAGTAGACATTAGTGTTTTGTCTGGGTTCGATTCCCAGTCTGTGCTACACCAATAAGGGTCCTTTGGCAAGACTCCTAACACTACGTTGGCCTACCTGTAAGACCGGAAACCATGTATGTCATTCTGGATAAGAGCATCAGCCAAATGCCGTAAATGTTAATGTAAATAGAGTACTAAGTTTTTGTTAAATAAACAAAAAACAATGAGAGGGATGTGTTTTATTCCTAAGTGACCCATAATCTGGAAAATACGCCACTGCATGGAATAAACAATAACAGTAAGCTTTATCAACATGTTATAAACAGGGCTTTATCAACACACACACAACCACACGCATACAACCACACACACACACAGACTTACCGTCCATGAGCAGCCAATGTCCCGTGAGCACCCAGATGAGTACGAGCATCACTGAGAGGGAGAACGAGAGCAACTCGGCCAATGTGAAACGTCCACAGCAGCCAAATGAAATCCTACAAAATAAACACACACATTCTATAAACACACACAAATACATGTGATCTAAACAAACCTGACCTGTAACTAATACGGCCAAACATGGACAAGAGTTCACTGGAGGACACTGCCCTAGACCACCAGGTTTTTGTTTGTGACTTGCTGGCTTCGAATACTTACCAGTATTTTCCCAATGAATTCCTGATGAGTCTTCTGAATGTGTATCGGAACAACATGTCACTGATCATAACATTAGCACCACCTGCCTAAACAACTCTGATCCATCGAGGCATGGACTCAACAAGACCTCTGAAGGTGTTCTGAGGTATGACAGATAAGATGAGATGTTGGCAACAGATCCTTCTGTGGATCAGTCCAGCCTTCGCTCCCAGTCACATCAGTGAGTCCTGGGCTCCCACAACAGGTTCACCTGTTTACCGGTTGTCCTTCTGTGGACCATTTTGGTTGGTACTAATCACTGTATACTGGTACACATGCTGTTTTGGAGATGATCTGACCTAGTCGCCTAAGACGTTACAATTTGCTCCATGTCAAAATCACTCAGATCCTTACACTTGCCCATTTTTACAGCTACCAACACGTCACTTTTGAGAATTGGCTATTTAATTAGGGTCTGTTTATCTCACTACACTGACACCTGTCAATGGCTGGGATATATTAATGCTATTTACTACAGTGGCTTTGTGGTTATGCCTGATCAGTGTATTTATAAATCTATTTTAAAGTCTGATATTTACCCCAGTCCAAAATTATACACAGTTAAACATATTAAATACAACACTGAGGATAAATAGTACCTCCTGATCAACTTCAACAATTATACAAAACATACATCTGACTTTCCCCTCAACCAACATTATAGTTGGGTTGTTTTTTTTTAATTCTACCTTTAGTGGTGTTTTAAAAAGCAAGACCACACTTGATAATAATAAAACCTTTCATATACCATTTGTATATGCTCATTAAGCAGCATTTGGATCACATGACATAAATTTGTCTGAATCCCAAATGACTTGAGTAAACACACACTGAAGTGAAAATACAAAACAGAAAATACAAAATACATAGCAATGCCATCTATGCACACCATTGGCTGCATCCTCGTATGTGTCTATACAGCAACAAAAGCTTCATAACGGTATGCGGTTTGTTTATCTGCCATTCCATGGGACCCCTGGTACATCTACAGACGTCTCTGACAGGTCAACACTGTGTGTGTGTCTCCTTTCTACCAGTTCATGTCCTGTATTAATTCTGATGAGTTTGTCCTCTTCTAACAGGACAATGCACCACCCCACACGTTTAGAGACACCGGCTTACGGTTAGAGGAACACTGCGTCTAGAAGTTTGCAATTTCCACCCAAGTCACCAGATTTGAACGTTATTGAACACATCTGGATGCCATGTAACGTGCTGTGGAACACAAAAATCCTACACCTCAGAATACAACAGAATTGTGAGCCGTTCCGCAGGAGGTCTGGTGTTCACTGCCTATAGAATATTTCCGCTCCTGTGGGGCACTTACGGCACCGTTATTTACACTTTTGATATGCACGTCATTTGTTAACACCCTTATTAAATAGCATTTAATTAGACAAATTTTGGCAGAACGAGCCAATGTAGCTGTCTACCATTTCTACCGGTGGTGATTATCTAATAAAATATTTTTGTTGATTTTTAATGACCTTAAAAAAAAAAAAAAAGATTTCATAGACACACTTGTGTGAAACGCCATTGTAGGTCAAACTGTTTAACACCCAGGACTTTTCTTGGCACCCGACTCTCTTCGAGCTCAAAGCTGTGAAGGTGATGGTGTGAAAGCGTCTATTAAAAGGTTCATCTTCTAAATACAGACGACACTGAACAAGATCCACACGACCTGCCAGCAGCCTGTTTCTTCTAGACCTACTGGTTTCTAATGAAACCTTCATACGTCTCCTCACGTTTCTGATTAAAGTAAAGGAACTAGAACATCTGCACATCTCTGAGAATCTGTCTGCCCCTTGACCCCCTCCCGCACTCAGTGTGGGGACTGGGGTCTGATCAGATCAGAGATATTTTACATCCTGGTGTATTAAAGCATGTGGGCGCTGCTGAATGACAAAGCAGATTTTTCGCATGAAAATGAACGTCAGGCCTGTCACAACTCACACGGCAAGTCTGAAAACGCTGTTTCTATAGCAACCTGCATGGCATGCCTGAAAAGGCCCTTTCTACAGCAACGTGTACGGAGAGTCTGGGAAATGGTGTTTCTATAGCAACGTGGATGGCGAGTCTGAAAAATGGCGTTTCTACAGGAACCAGCGAGGGCGACTCAGAAAAATGGCATTTCCATAGCAACCAGCATAGATGGTCTCAGAAACAGAATTTCTATAGCAACCACCTTCAAATGACCTTTCTACAGCAACTTGTACAGGGTCAGGGGTTTCTATAGCAACCCACATAGCCAGTCTGAACATGGTGTTTCTATGGCAACCTGCAGCACCAGTCAGAAAACTACCTTTCTATAGCAATCTGCACAGGGCGACTGAAAAACGGTGTTTCTATAGCAACCTGCACAGGGCAACTGAAAAACAGTGTTTCTATAGCAACCTGCACAGGGGGCCTGGAAAATTGTGTTTCTATAGCAACCTGCACAGTCAGAAAAATAGTGTAACTATAGCAACCTGCACCGGGAGTCTGAAAACACTGTTTCTAAAAACATTTCCAGACTGTTTCTATAGCTATAGTATATAAAAACAGAAAATGCTGTTTCTATAGCAACCTGGACAGGAACTAGTAACATTATCCTAACCAGGGTGACATGTTTACTAAAAATGAGAAATATAAGAATGCTTATAGGAGACAGTCTGTGAAAAACAAATTTTTTTTGACAGGTTCGACACCACATCCGCTATACAGATGAAACCTTCTGGTGCACAAAGCCTTAATATAGTGAGACGAGATACAAGAACCAGCCACATAGCAGTGAAGTGAAGAAACATCTGGATTGATCTTACTTGTTCTGTGGGGAACAGGGTCGCGTCAGATACTGGCACATCGGCAACAGCAGGAACGCAAATGCTATAGTAGCCAGAACTGAGAGAGAGAGAGAGAGAGAGAGAGAGAGAGAGAGAGAGAGAGAGAATAAATAAATAAATAAATGAATGACCTACGGGGGAAAGGAAAGTGTCTGACATCTGTGTGTGTCTGTACATATATACACATCATACCTGCAGTGCAGATGGTGAAGACCACCTGGACTGAATCGAAGAAGAAGAACATGACCAGGAGCGAGACAGACGCTCCGATAGGGAGGAACAGAGCCTGTGTGGAGTCGATGGTCTGAATACCTGAAACACAAACACACACATATGATTACATATAAGAGAAACCAGAGCTGTTATAACTGCGAATCCTGAAATTTAAACATTTCAGATGTCCTGCATGGCCTGGAGTAGATGTCCTGAAGATTAGGCAGTGCCACCACCATACAGGCTGAGGACAGCAGGTCTCACCAGGACAGCACTGCCTGCTCTGTAGGACATCTACTCCAAGCCATGCAGGTGATCAGCTGATCGGATCACCAGAGACTTTTACCATCCTAACCATCATCTGTTACAGTGGTCACCCTCTGGGAAGTGTCTTTGCTCCAACAGGGGCAGGACTTAGGGACTAAGGAGCAGCTTCTTCCCCCAGTTCATACAGATTACGAACGGTAAAGAAACCCTCAGTAACATACATACGCTTGGAAAGCGCGCACACACACACACACACACACGCACACAGTCCTTCAGCATATTTGCACATGTACAGGACTCCTGTGATTCGTAACGTACACTCCAGAACCGTACACCCGAATACTTGGACTATTGCTACACCCGTCACCTCTCCTAGCCACCCCTCTATAGAGCTCTTTCAAAAAAAAAAAACAAAAAAAAAAACCACAGATAACAACAACAAAAATAAATGGCTGGTGGTGGCTCCATATTGGTATACGGTTTATTTAGCTGCCATTCCATGGGACCCCTGGTACATCTACAAACATCTCAGACAGGTGACCACTAGGTGTGGGGCAGCTGTGGTTAGGGAACCGGTCTTGTGACCGGAAGGTCCTGGGTACGATCCCCACACAGAGCAAGACACGACTGAAGTGCCCTCGAGCAAGGCACCTAACTGCCCAACTGCTCCCTGGGCACTGTGGGTTGGGGCTGCCACTCGGGCGAGTGTGTTCACATCAAACACAGCTGGGATGCCATGTGGAACACTGAAATCCTATACCTCAGAACACAACAGAACTGAGGAGCGTTCTGCTGGAGGTATGGTGTTCATTGCCTTCTGAATATTTTCTGCAAGCTTGTAGAGCCCATGCCCTGTGGCCAACCTTACATTTCACCTGTGAACCAGCTATAAATGTACACGTGACCTAAAAAAAAAAAAAAAAAAAAATCTTGTATGATTTTCTACAAATGATGTGGCCCAGTGTGTGTTGGTCCAGCTGAATCTTTATTCCTGAGTGGTAGCAAACAGTAACGAAGGCTTCACCAGCATAATTAACACAGCTAACTAACGAACCACTAATCATCCAGCAAACACTCATCACTGTGTGTTTACCCAAGCCTCCACCTCCTCCGCCTGAGTGGTTGGTGAACACACACACACACGGTTTCTTTCGACTCTCGCCATGCCCACGTGTGCGTCCTGTCTGTCTCCGCTCGTCCTTGCATTAGTCACAGTGATTGAATTTGTTCACACATCCTTTTCAAATAAAGAACGAACAGTATGTCCAAAGTGAAAGACACCTACCTGTGTGTGTGTGTGTGTGTGTGTGTGTGTGTGTGTGAGAGAGAGATTACAGCTGCTGTTTGTTTCTGTACTACTGTATGAAAAGCTGCTGTTGTCAGATCCGCAGTTACAGACCAAAATGTCTAACTTGAGAATGAGACATGTAATTATGAATCGTTTAAAATTTGTATATGTCAAAAATTTTGTTGACAGAAAAGTCCAGTATACAGTATACTGGTCACGATCAATATACAACCAGTATAACAGCTTGAAGATTTTATGATACACTGCTTAGTGTCATGACAGAACACAGAGCCATGAGTATCTTCTAAAGTTACAACAAGTGTTAAAGGGGATTTATTAGGGCTGGGCAATTAATCGTAATATAACCAACATCGACATTCAGACCCTCTGAATGACATGATGACGACATGATCTTGCCCATGTCGGTTATTAAGATTCTCTTAATCCTTTTCCTGCCGTGCATGCTCAGATAGATAGATAGATAGATAGATAGATAGATAGATAAATTCAAGGCCACGAAATGCAGTTAGCATCTACCAGAAGTGCAAATAGTAGCAATGTGCAGAGTGCAAAAGTGCAAATGTAAAAACTGTGCAAATGAAAAAAGCAGATATGAAAAGTAATGTGCAATATATGAGTGCAAATATGAAAAGATGTGCAATTGAAATTGAGCGTTGTGCAATTTTTACAGAGTAATAAATAATGCAGTTTACTATTACTATTACTTATAAAGCTTTACTTAAAATTATGTTTGTATTTTAATGTATTATGCAATTATTTTTGTAAATTGACTAGGAAATCTTGCAGTGTCTTATTTCATCTCTGATTCAACTAATATTGCCATATTTTATTCTTAATTCCAGGCAACAGTGACATTCTTTGACACCACTCCTCTAGGACGAGTCCTGAATCGCTTCTCCTCAGACATCTATAGCATTGATGACTCCTTGCCGTTTGTCCTGAACATACTTCTAGCAAATGTATTTGGCTTGTTGGGAATGCTGGTGGTGATGAGCTATGGGTTGCCCTGGGTGCTGCTCCCTCTAGTTCCTCTAGGGGTGCTCTACTACCAAACTCAGAGATATTATCGGCACTCATCTCGTGAGCTCAAACGTTTGTGCAGCCTGACTCTTTCTCCAGTCTATTCACATTTCTCCGAGACCCTAAGTGGCCTGGCAACAGTGCGGGCCAGTGGACACACTGCCAGGTATAGAGCCTGTCAGAGCTGTTGGTCAATGTGGCCTTTGGGTTTTCTCATAAAATCTTTCATTGAATTTAATTTCGTAATCCTAGACTTAACTGTTATCAGTGTATTTATAAATATGCAGGTTTGAGGAGGAGAACGAGAGTCGGTTGGATCAGAACCTGCGTTGTGTGTTCATCAGTAACGCTGCCATGCAGTGGCTGGACATTCGGCTGCAGATGATTGGTGTCACTGTAGTGACTGGCATTAGTGTAATCGCTGTGGTCCAGCACCAGAGCAGATCGGTTGATCCAGGTTGGTTCTCGGCTTTTCTCGCTTTTACATTTACAATTGTTCATAAACTTTGTAGCTAATACTAGACAGGTAGCCATCCTTTTTTCATTACTGTTGCTAGATAGATGCCTAAGAAAATTTCATTTTAGAAAATTTCTGTGATTGTAGTTATAAAACACAGCCTAGTCTACACCCATGTGTACTACTCAACTTCACCATGCCTTTCTGCCTGACTCTGCTCTACATTTAATTTCATAATTTAGGAAAAACAATGACGATGATATACATTGATAAGAGGTGCAGAATTGGGAGGGAAAAGTTCTTGTGACATGTACACTGACGTATCAGAAAAACTGTACACCAGTCTCATACTTGGCAGGTCCTCCCTGGGGCATGGACTCCTCAGGCTTGCAAAAAAATCCATACTTCCTGCAGAACGGTTCACAATTCTGTTGTATTCTGAGGTGTAGGATTTCTGTGTTCCTCAGCACGTTGCATTGCATCTCAGATGTGTTTGATAACATTTCGATCTGGTGCCTTAGATGGGAATGGTAAAACCTCAAGCTCAGACGAGTGTTCCTCTAACCATAATTTGGCGTATTTAGATGTGTGCGGTGGTGCATTGTCCTGTTGGAAGAGGCCAATCAGGCCATCAGAATGAAGTCAAGACACACTTAGTGTTCACCGGTCTGAGACGTTTGTAGATGCACCAGGGGGTCCCATCCAATGCCAGCTAAACAAACCTCATACAATTATGGAGCCACCATCAGGCTATGAATGAATGTAGACACAGTACTCCAAGTGCTTCAGTTACTACAATATTGTTGAAATCTGCCATAGGCTTAATGCTGATTATAACAATTTATTGATGCCATGAGAGAACAGGATGAGTCAACTGCACATTCCCCAAGTCTTAAGCTTCACAATATGCCTTCAATATAACAACAGACATTTTGTTTAGTACATGACAGGTAATACAATAGTGTGAGGGAAAAAAAACTAGCACTGAAAAAAAACTATAATTATCCGAATTACTACACAATGCAGTCATGTCAATTATAGTCTCCTCCCAAAGTTTCACTGCTCATCCGTAGCTGTTCGACATGCTTTAATCCAAAACTTTGAACGGCCTATCACTTTTACTTAATTCTTTATGGATGACATGGTTAGCTACCTTTTTTTGCAATATGCATAACGCTCATTTACGATAACTATTACCACTTTGCCATCATGGAAATCAGCAGAGTATATTTATTTGTGGAAGGGAGCTGACAGAAAGAGTAATCAATCATTAAATTACGTTATGATGTTAGAATGAAAATGGCTGAAAGTAATAGCTGAAATTACTAATAAACAAGTATCACTTTCATTATAGCAGCTACAAACAGTCATTCTGTCCGTGGCCTATGTGACTCCTGAGCTCATGCAACAAACAATAAATTATGAAGAAGACAGTATTAGGAAGCCTTTACACGAATCAGAAATCATTAAACCTTTAAGAAACTGGACCTGATGCTGCTGTGTTGATGTTCGAGCTGATACTGAATGCTAAAGTTGCTGTGTTTTTGTTTGGGCTAGGTATGGTGGGTCTGGCTCTGTCCTATGCTCTATCCATCACTAACCTCCTATCAGGACTTATCTTCAGCTACGCTCAGACTGAGATGCAGCTGGTGAGTGTGGAGCGTACTGAAGAGTATTCCACATGCATTCCCCTGGAACCACAGCACTGCAATGCATCGGTGAGAGAAACTCAATGGTCAGATCCCTATAGGAGTTGTGTTATATATCAAATGCAATCACTCGCCTAATTGTGCACATTTTTACTAGGTTCCGGCGTCTTGGCCTGAGTGCGGTCGAGTGGAGTTTAACGCAGCTGTTTTGGCGTATCGGCCTGGATTGCCCAATGCTCTGGATGATGTCAGCTTTATGGTGATGCCAGGAGAGAGGGTGGGTATCGTCGGACGCACTGGTTCGGGGAAGTCTACTCTGTTCCTGGCACTGTTTCGTATGGTGGAACTGAAGCAGGGGTGCATACTGCTGGACGGGAAGGACATCAGTCAAGTTGGGCTCTCTCAGCTTAGGTGAGCAATGCAGTTTAGTGAGCGTGATGACGCTGCAACACTATGATGGAAACGTTAAACCACAAGGTTATGTTACCTATATAGACTGTAAAATGTACAACAACAGCACTATATGGAAAATTATAATTATTCTTTTTTGCGTGTGATGTGTCCTTTCTAGGTCCAAGCTAGCTATCATCCCCCAAGATCCCTTTTTATTCTCTAGCTCAGTAAGGGAGAACCTTGACCCCTGTGGGCGGCACCTAGAACATCGGCTACTAGATGCTTTGGAACAGTGTCACTTAGGAGATGTAGTTCGAAGAATAGGTATGTACCAAGAGTCAAATTTGTGTTATTTATGTGCATGAATAGGGTTCTGTGACAGTTAGGCTAATGCTAACATTTTTTCCTCCTCTTTGTCAGGAGGGTTGGATGCTGCAGTGGGAGAGAGAGGAAAGTCTCTTTCAGTCGGCCAAAGGCAGCTGCTGTGTCTTGCTCGGGCTCTTCTGACTGAAGCTAATGTACGTGCGAATATGCAAGCAGACCAATGTAACAGTAATTCACATGACATGATTGTAATCTTTTATTTCATTCTCTGTAGGTTTTATGTATCGATGAAGCTACAGCCAGTGTAGATCACAAGACTGACATGCTTCTACAGAAAACGATCCGAGAACGATTTAAGCACAAGACCGTGCTGACCATTGCCCACAGGTTGGTGGTGTATTGTTTTCTGTTTAAACAAGCACCATGGATGTGGAATCCCCTACATTGCCAAAGCGATTAAGAGGTTTAAAATAAATAAATAAATAAATAAATAAATAAATAAATAAATAAATAAATAAATAAATATATATATATATATATATATATATAGTTAAAAGTAGAGCTGGGCGATAAGACCTTAAATCAGTATCACGATTAATTGAACATTTTTCCTTGATTACAATTAATAAATCGTATTATTTATTTATTTATTATTGAATTATTTTTCGTTTTGTTTCTAATGTACTAACACAGATTGTGCTAAAGTATTAAAGCTGAGAAATTGTTCTAATGAAACAGTGCATATCTTTATGATTTAAAAAATAATTAAAGGAAAAACACGAACTATTTATGGTTATTTATTGAATATTTTAGTCAACTGTAATCAAAGCATACATCACTTGAAATGACAATGCCTTATGTAAAAGGTCACATTTTAGTTTTAATGTAAACATAAAGTTACCTGAAATGTAAAAAAAAAAAATTTATTGAATTTCTCCACATTTTTTGGCAATATTTTGGCAGTAAAAAACAAAATGCGCCCAAACAACAGAAACTGATGCTCGTTTACTGAAGACAGGATGGTGCCGAGTCACGTGACTAGACACGTGAAAATGTATTCTCAAAGTAAATATGAACAGTATATGAACACGCATCGCAGGGAAAAGATTAAGAGAAATTTATTTCAATAACTGACATGGGCAAGATCATGTGGATTAGAGTCTGCATGTCGGTTTCGGTTATATTTCGCTCAGTTGCCCAGCCCTAGTTAACAGTATACAAAAAAGTACAAAAAAAATCCTTTTAATACATAGTCAATAAAATAAATTACAAATAATATTATATATAACAGCTTTAATAATTTAATCTCTACTGTGTTATTCGTTTGTTTAGTCACTTTTTATTTGACACACTTTTCTTCACATTTAGCTCAAGAGCTACCATATCACAGACTGTTGGGTGCAAGCCTTTCTGATGTGACGCACAGGAGCCCAGTCATTTACCAATTTCATTTAATCATCACCAGTTATATGATAATGAGCCAGACATGTTGTAACCTATCCAGGTGTTAGGTGTTGGAAGTGAAAAGTTCATGTTAAAATAATAATGAATGAAAAGTGGAACAGTTGGACGAAGTTATATTTCATGTATTTTATTGGAGTCTGTTGGAGACTTAAATTAAAAAAACATTATATTTTTTATTTTTTTAAATTTTATTTAAAGGCAGTCTGTAATAAACAGGTACTTAATTGGATTGTTTTGGGAATGGATTTACAGTAAACTTGAATGGCTTGTGTAGGACTTGTTTTTGGGTTGCTAAGGATGTGTGTGGTCATTCCCAGTTCAGATAGATGTTTCTCAATAAATTTGAATTGTATAGAGCTAAAATATAGTATACTGCATAATTGTGATAAAAGTGTAAAAGTTGTAATTATCATAGTTAGCTTTAGGATACAATCTTAAAACTTAAATCTGGTCATAATATTCTTTTATTAGCCAGAACTGGGAACCTGCTATGCTATTCACAAAGGTTGCTTGGACCCTGTAGGTTGTTTATTTGTAAGACCACTTGAATTACAGTGACCTCACTCTCATGCTCTTTCTGTTGTCCAACAGACTCAATACAATCATGGACTCTGACAGAGTTCTGGTGATGAATGCTGGGAAGGTGGTGGAGTTTGACAGCCCATCAGCTCTGCGCAAAAAAGAGATACATTTTTTCAGGAACTTCTACACGGAAGAGACGAATGACTGATTTTATTCAAATATTAAGCTTAATAAGCTTAAATAGGTTCACTGACCTTGATCAGCTATTCAGTGGTTTTTGTGTTTGGTAAAACCTTTTTTATGACATGATGACATTTACTAGTACAGATCAAGAAATTTGAATATTATGAAAAAGTTGTAATTAAAAAGTAAAACTATTTTTTTCAGTGAATACAGAATATAAGTTTACTTATATTCTTATATAGGTTGTCATGGTAACCATAATTTATGATATAAGTAAATTTTATTTTCTGTTTCATGTTCTCATAAAACATATAAGACTAAACTGTATGTCTATATGAATTATGTACAAAATAAGAAATTCATATACTGAAGTCGAGAATTTAGTCACACATGGAAAAAAGTTGAAGGTACGCTGAAGTACGCAGAAACAAAAAACAAGACTCCATGTTGAATCTTTAGTCATTCTTGGCCTATCCTTAATGACAACTCACATTTCATACCACAGGTATGAAGTCTGCACCTGTTATTATTCATGTTCTTAGCTACCTCTTTTAATGTTTATGGGGTTCACAAATGTGTATTTACTTATTTTATACATGTTTTGTCAAAGCAGAAATATAATTTATGTTGTATCTGTAATGCACAGAGTTTTTATTTTCAAATGTTTTCATTTTTCACAAATAAGGACTCTTAATAAAATATTTTACTACTATAATAATGTCTTGTTTTATTACATAGATATATATTCTAAGTATATGCAGACGCTTTTTGAGTTTGTTCTACTTAAGGCCCAGTATTTTTGTTTTCAATGTGTTGGCAACGCAGGGACATAATCTGCATACCAGAAGGTGTGTTCTGTTAAATATTCATCCCCACCTAGATAATCTGTGCTGCTTAATTGAATAGTAGTGGGCGTTTCTCTGTGAAAGTTGAACACCTGAGTCATACGGGAGGACACAGGTGTGGCCACTTTTTTTTTTTTTTTGGAAACGTGTTCTCAAGGTTTTTTTTTCCTGGATGGAAAGATGTCATGAAAAGGTATTTACAGGTTTGGCAGGGAGTCTAAAGCTGTGTGATTGAGGTTAAACCTGTTTGTTGGCTGTTGCCTTAAAGATGCCTCTCTTAAACAGCCAGTGGGTAGAGGAGGTAAACATAGTCGTGCCGTTCTGTCTGTGGTGGCATATCAACATGGAAAGTTGACACATCCAGCTCTGAAAACAAACTTCAACACAGTCTTTACACAAGTTCAGGTAAGACTACTTTATTTGTCTACTGATAACTGGAAAACAGAAACTTGTGCTTTAAAAAGACCTACTTGATTAATGGTGTCATCTTATTAGAAGTCCAATATGGCTAAATAACTATTATAACAAAGTATACTTCTGTGTATGTGTTTGAATTGAAATGAGTACTTTGGATTAATTTTAGTCTAAAAAATATTTGTCACAGTAGAAAGTGTTAAGCAGCAGCCAGGAATCTTGTACGGGTGACGATTAAAATTCTCATTTATTTGTGTTTTTTTAATGCATATATAGACAGTAGTCAATGTAAAATGTATAAGCAAATAAATTACTTATCAAGCTCAATAATTCTAATATCCCCAAAATGTACACTGTGAGATACTGTTAATGTCTACCTATCTGACCTATCTGATGTATCGATACTGGAGTCAGTAGATGTAGATCAGACAGAGTTTATATAAAGTTGTTCTCATGTGCAAGCGTATCAATGCGTAATGTATCCCAGCACCACCTTTTGCCACTGCACACAGTTTTTCTAACCCAGAGGGAGTGGTTTAGTACACAATCCCCTTTGTGCTGGTCAAACCTGTTTTCTGAGCTACGACACAAATACCTTAAGGTTTCGGGTCTGAGTTTTCCTCTGACTGTCATAACTGAATGATGTGATTCTGGAAGAATGCAGAGCAATAACATTATAAGATTCAGATTCACAAAGAAAAATTTTATTTATATGTTTAATATTTTGAACGTTGACCTGATATTGGTCAATTTTATATTCATAGGTACATTATTTTTTTACGTCCTGTATTTCAATGCTTATATTCTTATGTACATTCCTACAATGTAGTGAGCTGTGAATTAGTTTCTTTACTGGAATGACGTATGGAATGATATCTGGACAAATCTAAAAGGATTGAAAACGATTGTAGTCTGCAGCTGAATAGATGTGATTGTACTGGACAATAATAATCAGCTGTCAGTAGACTAGACTGGTTGCCCTGATTTCCATTTAAATAGAACTTTTTATACTACATCAGGGATTTTACTCCATATATGTATATAGCAGAGCCCCTGTACAACCTTTCCTTATTGTGTTTTCTAACTATTTTCATTTATTTTAATATTAATATATATATTTATTTTTTAGCTTTCTTTATTTCCCCCCGTAATTATGTAATATATTATTGTTATGTGTAGAGTTCTGCTGATGTTATAATACAATATCCCTTCCCTGTGTATCTATCTGTCTGTCTGTCTGTCCGTTTGTCTGTCTGTCTGTCTATCTATCTTTTTGTTTGTTTGTTTTGTTTTCTTAATTGTCGTTTCGAATAAAAAACTGCAGTGTCTATGCTGAAACTCAAAAATAGCTTAACTGATTGTTCTTCTACTTTATAGGCTTAGGCCTTACTTCTCCTGTAAAAATATGGTATGTATATATTTTTTTAACACCTGTACCTAATCATATTAGACTGTTTTGAATTGATGGTATACCCTGTGATGTTATAACAAATGTCAAAAACAAGTAAAAATGTGAACTGCATTTTATTGTTTTAGTAAGCAAACAAATCCTTTTTTAAAGAAAAACCTTATAACAATTTTGTATGAGTACTTTTAAAGATAAATGTATATTTATACTCTTCAGACTAGTCACAGGAGGAGCCTGTCTGAGAGCTCCGTGCTGGACGATAATGACAAAGGATATGTGCATGTCTCTGGAATCAACCTTGAGGGACATCAAGGTAAATAAAGATTGTAGTAAACTAACCTATTATTAGTAAGACCTACTATGTGGGTGCACACTTGGCCAATTTATCAGATACCATACCATATTGATGCACTTTGTAAGTACTTAAATAAACACTGGACTTTAACTGTTGCTTTTGGTAATTTATCAATGACATTATTATACCTAATCCTTCAATGCAAAGGGACCATTTAGGATTAACACTGACCATGCTGTTTTATGTTTGGCTATTCTTAACACAACAGTGACATTGACATGATAATGGCATGGTTGTGTGTATGGTGCTGGGACAGGTATGTCAGGTGCAACATCACTGTTAGGGTTTAAAACCTGTACTGTGTACACTTATAGGACATTTGGACACACCTACACAACTATTTTAACACCCAGTCTGTGTTAATCATCCTCTAAGTTTTTTAGATGCTCAACAATCCTGGCAACATTGCTTTGCCACATAAACTCATACCAGCACTGCACATGGTCCACCACCCAAGTAATATATAGTCAGCAGTGGACTTATGGGCGGTTCCTAGTAAGGGACAGAGTTATTTGAGTGGAGCTGACAAATTCTCTTTAATAACAATAGAGTTATTATTATACAGTATAAAGGCAATTTTATACCTACATGGTTCACTTGTACTGTATAGTAAGTGCATCAGATAAAAGTGCAGGTACAAGACGAGTGTGTTTAATAAGCTGTATGTATGCTGTTGTCATTAATATTATGTTGTTGCCTTTACAGGAGATGAAACTGTTGGTGCCATGAAGAGTGAAGTGATTGATGTACGGAAACTAATTGAATTCAAAGACAGGTCTCAAGTGCTGTCAAAGCCAGGCATGAGATCCAGTCAAAGCTTATGGAATTTGGATAGCAAAATCAAAGCTCCAGATGAGGTGTGTTTCAACTGTTATATTAATAAATTGCGTATTTTTTAAAATGCTGGTGCTAACAGAGCAATATATAACAAGAGCTTAAAATTTTTATAAAACAGAATTAATGCAACAGACACATATGTGGTGAATGCATTTGACATCCATATCAAAGTTATATACAAAATCTATAAAAAAATAACTGTTAAAAAATATTTCTACAGCTACTTAAGGATTCTTACAACAAGCTTTACAATGCCAAAGTCAGGAGGTTCATGAAAGGAAACGCACAAGGAAGAAGTCAAGAAGATCTCAGCACATCTCCAACAAAATCAAACAAATCTAGCCTTCCAAGCTTTATCAGACCTGATATTGATGTTAAAGGAGACATCACAGGGCCAGCGTTTAGTTCATCATCTCACAGTATGGATGGAGGATATAGTCGTCCTGACATTCACATTAATGGATCAACAAATGACTTCAATCCCAAAGCTGGACACCCAATTCCAAATGTGGACTTAACATCAGGCAACGTTAAAACGCCCAGGTTTCAAATGCCAGATTTTGGACTGTCAGCACATAAAATAAGTGCACCTGACATTGATCTCTCACATCCTAAGATGAAGGGAGAACTCAGTTCACCAGACATCACAACACCAGATCTCAATGCACACACTCTAGATAGAATGAAAATGCCAAATTTACAGAAGCCACATTTCAACATTAAAGGTCCAGATGGTGGTATTAATATATCTGGACTCAGCAATGACATTAAAGCTCCTGACTTTAATATTGATAGTCCCTCTGGAAAACTGAAAATGCCAAAATTTGGATTATCAGGTCATTTGCCTAAAGGAGGGGTTGATGACCAAGACATTAACTTGACTCTTCCAGAAGGCAATTTGAAGACACCAAAACTGAACATCAACTCCCCTGATACTGACATTGATGGTTCTACAGGAATGCTCAAATTGCCCAAAGTGAAAACACCTAAATTTAACCTTCCAAGTTTGAAAGGACCTGACATGGATGTGAAAGGAGATTTAGAAAGGCCTGATTTGAGTTGGTCCTCTCATAAATATGATGCAGATGTTAAGGTTCCTAAGATTGACATTGATGGACCCAAAGCAGACCTTAAAGGTGCGGCACTTCCAAATATGGACCTACCATCTGGTAAATTAAAAATGCCCAAATTCAAAATGCCTGATTTTGGACTTTCTGGGCCTAATGTAAAGACACCTGAGATGGATGCCTCTCTTCCCAAAATGAAGGGAGAGATTAATTCACCAAACCTCACAATCCCCGACTTGGATATTGATGCCCCAACAGGGAAAATCAAAGGACCAACTCTTAAAAAACCAAATGTCGATATCAAATCACCTAAATTAAACATTGATACTCCTTCAGGAAAACTGAACATGCCAGGTATCAAAGGCCCCAATTTTAAAGGGGAAATTGGTTCGCCAGACATGCATATGGCTTTTCCTGAAGCAGATGTGAAAGGGCCAAACCTAGATATGAAATCTCCTGACATTGACATTGATGGTTCTACAGGAAAACTCAAACTGCCTAAAATGAAAACACCCAAATTTAGCCTTCCTGGTTTTAAAGGACCAGATCTTGATGTGAAAGGAGACTTAGAAAAGCCTGATTTGTCTTGGTCTTCTCATAAGTTTGATGCAGGTGCTGATGTTCCTGACATTGATATTAATGGACCCAAAGCAGACCTTAAAGGTGCGACACTTCCAAATATGGACCTACCGTCTGGTAAAGTAAAAATGCCCAAATTCAAGATGCCTGATTTTGGACTATCTGGGCCTAATGTAAAGACACCTGAGATTGATGCCTCTCTTCCTAAAATGAAGGGAGAGATTAATTCGCCAAACCTCTCAGTCCCAGACTTAGATATTGATGCCCCGACAGGGAAAATCAAAGGACCAACCATTAAAAAACCAAATTTTGATATCAAGGCACCTAAATTCAACATTGATACTCCCTCAGGAAAACTGAACATGCCAAGTATCAAAGGCCCCAATTTTAAAGGAGAAATGGGTTCACCAAACATGAATTTCCCTGATGCAGATATAAAAGGGCCAAACCTAGATATGAAATCTCCTGACATTGACATTAATGGCCCTACAGGTAAACTCAAAATGCCTAAAATGAAATCACCCAAATTTAGCCTTCCTGGTTTTAAAAGACCAGACCTTGATGTCAAAGGAGACTT
>JAOVVF010000004.1:20946522-20965990 GCA_028565595.1 Duopalatinus emarginatus
CACACAGACAGACACACAGACAGACACACAGACAGACAGACAGACAGACAGACAGACAGACAGACAGACAGACAGACACACAGACACACAGACACACAGACACACAGACACACACAGTCAGTCATATACAGCTAATGAGAGGCTAAATAATCACAGTAACTCATCAGGTCATACAGAGGCGTTACAACATGCAACGACAAGATCTCAAGCTGACTTGTACACTGCAGACATTAGATTTAAGAAGGTCATCTTGCCATTGTTTAATAAATCTTTGTCACACCTGCCATAAAGGTTGTTGTGGGAAACTATGTCAGTAGGACATTCAATAAAAGGACATGACATTTTACATTCTGATTTAATGCGTGACTGTTCTTCTCAAATACTGCTGTATGATCAGGCTTTATTCTATTTAACCTGCTATGTTTCAAAAGGTTCAGCATGCCAGCTGTCAGGGTAGATTAACTGTCTAATCCTTTCACCTGGAATGAGAAAAGTCTGGATTTTTTTTTTTTTTGTGAATAATCACAGTACATGATGTAGATGTAAACCTACCCGACAGAGACTTACATTTCTAATTCTCAGTATTACAAATGACAAATTCTACATTTATTGCTTTATTTATAATAATTGTTTAATTTAACATACACTAACAAATACCAAGATGTTGTTTTACATGACTTACTTTGCATTGCCATAATTTCTTCCTCCTCAATCCAATCCAAATGTTAAAATCTGGAAAGACAAAAAACAATATTTTAGACCTTTACACAATCGCATTTATGTTCTTGGTATTATATATATTTTTTAAATAATAACAACCTCACATGAACTCGCTTAAGGAAAAAACAATAAGTTCAGCTTGAGCAAAGTTTATGAGACGATGGTATGTGCAAAGAGGAGCATGGCAAGTGTGCGTGTGTGGGCGTGTGTTTAGAGACGGTAGGGAGGGGCACATTGTGTGAAAGAATCCTTTGACCTGTGACTCCACCCACAAAGCCTGTGTGGGTTTGAAACGAACCGTAATAATCACAACAACTCTCAGAACCTGCTTGGCATGATTCACCCTTTACACACCCCTTTACATCTAAAGCTGCCTGGAGATTTTTCTCTAATTAAACTACTTCTACATTTCACCTTTCAGTCTGTATTTTTATTTACCACTATTATATTTATTATGGATTCATTACAGATCAACAGCCTGAACAGAAACATGGGTAGTTCATGGCAAAGTGAATTTCTTTATCTTTAGATGAAAAAAAAAAAACCAACAACAAAAAAAAAACAACAAAAAAAACCCAAACATTCTAGCTACTGCATAACTACCCTGGCTTGACTGTTCTCATTTCATCTTCTGCCCTCCATTTGAGTCATTTGTTATTTCTTTCCTGCCCCCTGGGTGTTCTTGCCCTCTCCTTTTCCCTTTTCCACCATCCTCCTCTCGCTCTCTTTCTCTCAGTTTATCCACAAACAAACCAAGCCAGTGATTCAAGAAATTAACCAACTATCACTTAAGCAAAATTTCTGTCTGTTTTTTTTGGCTGCATTGTTTCCAATGTAACATGTTATGAAATATTGAATGACTGTAAACCTATTAACCACACCTTATTTCTGTAGTATGGGTGAAAGTGCAGGAAATGTTTGCTTGATTCAAAGCACAACTGCACCAGTTATAAAACCTTGTGTCTGCAGGACAATAACAATAATCACGTATGCATGTGAACTAGCCGTGTTTAACAAGACACAAACTCTCCAAAGCTCAATTAATAAGCTACACTGTCTACGGTAATGGACTTAACACCACTTACACAGAGGACATCTCCCAGTTCCATATTTACTAAAGGATGTGGTTGATATTTAACCTTTTTATTGATGGCATCTAATTGTTCTCGGTCCAAATGTAAACCACACTGGATGTAATTACAAACCGGAATCGGGGTGGCATTTTAACTTGACTACCCAGGATAAGAAAACAGTTCCTAAAGCTTTATACCCAGCCATGTGCTCACCACATATTAATTCGATGTATTGTTGGTGACTCCAAATGGTTATGCATCAGTCAACAATCATAGTTTCTTATCGTTCTGCTAGACTGGTTTGATTACTGGTTAATTTTATGATGTAAACAAAAGAAAAAAAAAAAAAAGAGTCTTTGTTGGTTCATCTTTACAATCACAGCATTACGGAAAATAGTTCGAGGTGGGTCACTGTGAAAAACACAGACGTTGTGTCTATGTTACGCTTGTGATGTTTTGTCACTCAATTTTGTAATATATAATTTTGTAATTAACTATCATAAGAACTAAAAGAGCTGCACTCTGTACACAAGAAAATCTCAACTAAATCCTTGTTGCTGGAATGAACTAAAGAGTTATCTAGAAATCAGGGTTGGGCCGACAGATAATGCTGTCATCCGTCACAGATGGTTGACACTCATCAGTATGTTGAGCAAGCAGGTCTAAGGCGTGGCAGACAGAAAACACAAAACTAGAAGATGAGGTTTTTTCTAATTATTATAATAGCTTGTAATTTAATAAAAGAAAAAGTAATTTTCAATACTATTTATTTCAGTAATATTTACTATCTAATAAAATAATTATTTAATTTTTTTTTTTGCATCAGGGTGTTAGTCATTATTTGTATCACACATATCACCAGTTCTCTGTTATACTCGTCTTAAACTAACCATTCTTTATTTATTAACCCCTTTTCACCATGCCTCTGTCTGCACATCAACAGAGAATATTTCACGTTTATTTAAGAAGAAAAAAAAAAAAAAAAAAAAAAAAAAACCTTCCTAATTTTATTGTCACATCCTGGCTGTTATAATCTTAATTTTAATTTTTAATGGTTCTGGTTTAAGGTAATTACATGCCTAGACTAAAGCAACTTCAAATGAGCAACTTTTTTCCTGATTATAATAATAATAGCCATCTAAAATGTTACTTAAGACAACTAAAATGTTACTAAATATTGAAATAACAAAACGACATTGTTCCTGATTACACCTTTATTAACAAACACAAGAGCAGACTGTACAGACAATAAAATGTTAATAAAAATAAATATTACATTTTAAATAGTATAGATAAATGTATACAAGCCTCTCTCCAAACCCTAGTCTGAATTATTTTATAGTTATTTTTTAAAAAACCTCCATCAGTTATTTGTCGACTGTTGTATTGTTTCCTTTTATTTATTTTATTACTTAATAATTTAAATAATTTAATTTACTTAATATATAATTTATGTGTTTATTGATAAATTCATTGAAATATTTATGTTACATAACATATTTTACAACCCTATATTACATGTGCATGAACATGTGCCCCATAGCATAGCCTCATAACTCATTATGACATATGAGTGATCAAGTTTTTCACTTTTTTTTTTGTCCTGGAATTTTACCCTCATCTCACAGTTTGGCTGTCGTTTTCATGGAGTGACCCAGATATCTGAAGCATTTTTAAATGCCTACCCTTTTGCACATTGTTCTTATTGTCACTAAACACCAAATATTTCTATGTGTTTTTTTAAACTAAACATATTTATATCAATAATATAGTTTAATTGAAAATCTAAAAATTCTTTTCACAAACAGCAAACACCACAAGGCTCCTAGTTTATTATATTATATTATATAATGCAATCTAAACAGTCCCTATAATAAAGTTATATTGTACATCATAACATTCCATACACTTCTCTGCACAGTGATTATACTCCCCAAACAACAACATCTGTCTTATTTGTCCAGACTCCAAACTCCTGCTAACAGCTTATGTATGGCGTGGATAATCAAATATTATAAAAGTGTTATGCAATTATTTCCGCATGAAAACTTAATATCAGCACATCGCTTTGATCACCTCATTAAATCCTCAGACTTCACACAAGCTCTTCAAAAGCGATCCAGCACTGGACTCCCACACAGAAACAAACAATCCTCTAAGCAGCAGGAATTTGACACTTGGCAACTCCTCAATGCAAAAGACATAAGTGGTGCGCTAGTAAGTGGAGACGTGTATGCTCGGTTCTACTGCACTTTCAAGAAAGGGAGTTAATAACATGGCTGGACTGTGGAGATGGAAGTCCGGGCTTCTGTAAAAACGTGGCGTGGGCACCTCCCACAGCCACACTTATTCACTCGTAAAGACGCTTCAACACACAAATTAGAGGGATAAAATATTAACAAATGAATTTCCATGGCTCTTGTTTTACCTATTAAAACACACCAACCATGGAAAAGACGTAGAGTAGACTTTTAATTTTTTCTCCAAAGTGGTTTATTATAAAGCACCATATCAGCACTCACTACCTGATAGCACTTGTGTATTTACCAAGAACTGCACTGCACCTGACTGAAACTGAAAAGCCGCCCTGTTTACTGTTGCCAGAGAGACGGCGGGAACGTGTACAAACATGTAACAGGTATTACTGGTGTCCTCCTCCCATGAAGCAACACATTATGCTGTCTCAACTTTCCTGTTAAAGGAGGGGTTCGACTACTTTCCCAAGCACTCCTTATTCTTACTAAGTAGTTAAATTAGGCAAGTAAATCATTTGCTTCTTAGTATGACTAACACACTGGTTCAGTGTCTTATTCACTTTATATGATCACAGGATGTTATTACTGTAGTACATTAAAGCCGTAAAAATATTCTTCTCCGTTTTAGTCAACTGAAGAGACGGATCCTTCTCTGAACACACACCACATAATAGTGGCATGTTCAACGTATAGACAGAGGAACATTCAAATCAAGCCGGAAACGACTACTTCTTCATGACTTCCATCATTTAAGTTAGAATTAGCCCTGCCCTAAAGTAACAGAGGCAGTCTGTGTCGGAGGTGACTGCTATTAATCCTAACATGCAGCCTTATTGACTAAACAAACTAATACTAACTCATTATCTAAGCAGCTTATTCTACTACTGGGCCATGTGGACAGCTGGAATCTACCCCAGGGCTCTGAAGGCAGAGAAACACCCTGGACAGGACATCATTCCATAGACAGCCACTTTCAGTTTAGTAAAGTGTCCCCAATTTTAAATGGAGGAAACCTACAGAGACATGGAGAGTCCATGCAAGCTAGATGCAGAAAGGACGCCGTCCACCCACCTTGTCATTGTGACACTCAACTGCCTAAATTAACCCGGTCATTAACACCATGACCTCACTAATGCTATTGTGGCTGAATAGGGAAATCCCTAAAGCCACACTCCAAAATCTGGTGGAAACCCTTCCCAGAAGAGTGGAGCTTATCATAACAGGAAAAGGGGGGACTAAAGGGAATGTGATGTCTAACAGAAACATATGGGTGTGATTATTAAGGTTCAAATACTTTTGGCCATATAGTATACAGTATATGGGAACGGGATAGTAAATGGGAATGATGACAGAGAGATGAAAGATGATAGCATTATGACTAAATAGTGAAGGAGTGCACTGAATCCTTTGGGTCGGCTATTGTCAGGATACATAAATTTATGGATTTGTTCTCGATTACTTTCGTTTCAATCATGAACACTAAATGACCAAGAATTGCATGCAGTGGAAATCTTTATGTGGACCGAACAGTTTTACTCTCTCAGTCGACAGTCAGTAAAATTCAACAAAAATTAAACTTCATGCAATAATTATAATAAAATATGTCTGGCTATTAATTTGCATTTTTTTTTCTATATAGCAAAGGGATTACTTATAATCACACCATCTGTGTCACACAAATGAGGTTGAGTTCCCTTTTGAGTCTGGTTCCTCTCAAGGTTTCTTCCTCTTTTCATCTCAGGGAATTTTTCCTTGCCATTGTGGCCAATGTAGCTTCTCATCAGAGATAAAATTTATATAAACATAAAAAATGGATTTTATATTTATTTAAAGCTAATGTAAAGCAATGTCGAAAGAGCTATAGCGCCATATAAGAGATACATTTCCCCACACACAGAAGCTCCTGTATAACACCACATTTCTCATTTAAATGCTGCTCCAAACGATTTATGAATAAATTACTTCCTATCCGGTTTGATAAATGAGAGCCATGAGGTATTAAACTGCCAAACTCTAAGCATCACGTTTACTGTGATTTGAATTCTGCTGAGCTTGAAGATTTCCCCATGTGATCCTCCCACTCTTTCAGGCCGGTCGCTCACAATCATCATATCTTACTCATTAATCAGTAAACAGTTTAATGCAAACAGTTTTGTGTTGCGATACGCGTAAATTGACTGCACAGGCTTTCCTACTGCACTCCAAAGTGCCCCTTTTCCTAAACGGGTCTGGAACACAGACTGCCTAAATATGCGTCATTTTACAGTACGGTGCTGATACAAGACTCATAAACAGATAGGACATCGTTGCAGACTTTGGACTTCAGTCTACGAGTGAGTTAATGAATAACTTTGACCCACTGTACGTTCAGGTGTCAAACATGGTGATGGTTCATCTGGTAGCATTCTTTCTACACTCTGCCATGCAACCCGCTCAGGGACATACTCGGCATGATTAGCCACAGACGTCGTCTGAAATGAGGCCACGGCGTTACATGGTGCAGTCATACCAGGCCTGGCCAAGCCCAGCACTTCAGCTCTGTAATCCTGGTGTGACATTCCTCACCCAGAGCATTCTCTCACAATCTCTCCGCCCTTCACCCTCCCTCTGCTCGCTTACACATTGTACTTGTCCTGCATTGGACCTGACTGTGTCACCCATTATCACCCTTAAACATCTCTCTCCCAGACTCTATCACTCACAGCCACACCCAAAGGGAAAAAAAGAGAAATGAGGCAAGTAAATCAGATGGGTGACAGAGCTGCGATTCTAATAAACACGTCTTGTTTCTGCCATACTCCTCCTTACCCTCAGGGTTGACGAGCATTTAGGTGTGGCTTGGGTGTGTTTACGCTTTATTCACCTTGATAGTGCGGTGTAAGTCTTGAGCCACCATTTTGCCAGATCTCGAGCAAGAGTTATAATTCATTTTTTTAACATTTTGATCATTTACATAAAATAATTTCAGGTGCAAATCGAGCTGTAGCTCTTTCCTTTACCTGCACAAATCCCTCCCAAAAAATTTCCCACAAATGGATTGGTGCTATTAGCAAAGTTACTACTGCCATCTAATTAGCTGTGTTTGTGGTACACAGAAATGCTAGGAGTAGAAATTCATGCACGCACACACACACTTATGGAGTTAATGGTTCTGGAAGCAGACAGAGCAACCAGCTGAGTCCATCCTTTTAAGAGCCTGTGGTCAGGGAGTGCTCCCCAGACACCGGCTAGCTTCCACTGAAAAAGAAGCGATATGCGAGCGAGCAGGTGGCCGGCGCTGGACTGGTGAACTTAACCTCAGGCAAAATACGTGGCTTTTGCAAAGCATCTCCATCAGCCAGCTCAGTCCATTCCACTGGTATTAAAGGCTGCATCTCTGTCTGTCTGGCTCTCATTTAAATACGACCAATAAAAACCCTTTTGGGGACTTTGTTTCAGATAAAGTGCCAAAGGGAGTGTGTGATATCTACAGCAGTGCTGGTTTCTTCCATCAATCACAGATGATGATACAGCAGCAGCATCTTAATTAACCCCTCTCTATCCTTTACCTCATCCAATAAAGAAACAACGCATCATCGCCAGAGATGCAAATTAAAAAATGTCTCACTTTTTTTTCAGGCCCTTAAAAGAATTGAAATAATGCCCATACAATTTACACAGCACAGGTTCATTATGTTGGCAGTGCATTTTTTTTTCCTAGAGGGAACTGTAATAAATCATGAAGCTTTAGTCATGACGCAGTCAGGAGGCAACAGTCTGGTGGCAAGTGATACTACTCAGGAATGCCAGAAGTATCTATCATTATGGTTCGACTCCGACACCCACTTTCTACATGCTTTGACAAGCTGCATCATTCTTTCCTGTAGAGGACGATTATTTGACTGGAAACCATCAGAACCTTAAAAATATACAGGCCCACACAAAACCCCAAGGATGTGTATAAGCATAGAGCAGTATTCTGGTTTTAACTCGGTCTGGACCAGACAGAGAACAAAATGGGTTTGAAAAATCTATGAACAATATTACTGTATAAAATAAAAATCTATGCACACACCAGATTATCATGAACAGATTTGTGTTTAAAAAAACAACAAAAAAAACCAAAAAACCCACAATGCACAATATAATATTTCTAAAGAGCAAGACAAGCAGGTTTAAGCTGGACTTGGAAGTTGCATTTTTCATGCAGAGTACATGAAAGCATAAAAACATGTTCTCCCTGCATTCATGAGGGGAGAGATAGATAGATAGATAGATAGATAGATAGATAGAGAGAGAGAGAGAGAGAGAGAGAGAGAGGAAAAGAAATTAAAAAGAAAGAGAACAAAAGTGTAAGAAAGAGAGACAAGAAGGAAGGAAGGGAGAGGGGGAAATGGAGAGATTAAGAAAAAGAGAGAGAGAGAGAGAGAGAGAGAGAGAGAGAGAGAGAGAGAAGGGTGGCGGGAGAAGGCAGGGAAAAGTGCCTTGACGGACAGCGGAGTGAATCAGAGCCTGTTCTGGATGATGGATTTACTTCACAGAAGCATGAAAAGAGAGATGTGAGAACGAGGCCAAGTTCAGTTTACCAAGACCAGGCCTGGGCACTGAACAACTGTGCAGATTATATCCACCACCCCCCTACAGCCTTCTGTCCACTAAACAGGAAAACAACAGGATGCTTATTTGGATCTAGATACTGCATATTTCTTTGACTATCGACCAGGAGTCCAAAGCTGGAAGGAGGAATAGAGGCCTTTAGAGAGAATTACATGGCATAAGGATTGCAATTTTATCAGGATGCTCTCGAGTCCTTTATTTTACTCCAACACCGCCATAAAATGCCATTGTAAATGGCAGAGTAAAAGGTTTTCAGCCTTTTATTAAGCCTATTATTCTGTTATATTTGGGGTTAGCAAGAATAGGTATGCATCACAGGTGAGGCAAAGTGACAGCTGGTGAATATTTCATTGGCTTTAGGGGCACTACGGGAAGCTGTGCAGCCAGAGGGAAAAAAAACCTGATGAGACAATGAAAAGTATAACAATCTCACAGCTCCATAAAAAGCTTTCTAAGCTAATTAATAACAAACATACACATGATGTAGGGAAATACTGTAGGGTATTTAAGGCAAATTCCCAGAAAATCAACAGAAAGCCAACAATCCAATGATGCACCCTTTATGGATGATGATGTGATCGAGTTTGAGTCCCATCTGTGGCCTTTCTGTCTGGTCTCTGAGGATTTCATTGACTTTGTTCTCATTAGGGAGGAAGCATGGCATGGCCGGACGGATGTGCGTATTGACGTGCAGTAGACATGAGTGCTTAACACGGTCCTCTCAGTACAAGGACATGTTCATCAACACTGCAAGGGTAAAAAACCTGTCAGCCAGCTCAGTCCATCATCCACAAAGAAATGACTGAAATTCATGCATTAAATAACCAAAAGAGAACCAAATCCATCTAGACTTGACCCTGAGACACGGAGACAAAATACAGGCAGCTTTATTTAGAAGGCTTAATCACTATCGTGACATGAGTCTCCGCTGTGCGAACCTTCACAGAATGGCATTATTTGTTTCCCCACCCTCGTCTGCTTCCTGGATGACACACGCCTAACCGCTTGTACATCACTGGATAAATAAGATGAGCAATATGGAGGATGCAACTGTTTGGACTGTGCTGTCTTTGTGAGACGTCTTTCTCTATTGCCTGCTCAACAACGTGCTTTAGAAATATACCGATTTTATGGGATTAAGTTCAGAACAGCATTTGATGGAGTCCAAAAATGTACTTTCGTTCAATTATTTATCATATGGTTTAAAAATGCAAACTGGCCTTTATCTGTTGTGATGGTTATGAAGGTGTGACAAATCACCTTCCTCTAGCATTAAAAATAGACTTAACACAAAAAGAGAATGGGATATCCATTAAGTGGTGCTAGACAGGACTATATTGTAATAAGTATCAATATTGAAAATGTTCCTAATTATAACGTGCAGTATTCAGGAAGATAAATGATCTGAATTAATTATCAATAACTATCTCGAATACGAAAAAAAACCAAGAGTGGTAAAAGCATTTAATAACTTAAATTCAATTCGGCTCATCTTGTATATTCCCATGTCATGAGATATCAAATTACAGAGGCATCAGACCATCAGTAAGACTTGCATGCTTCACTGTATATAATATACAGACTTTGATTTAATTTAATATATTCATACTATTAATATAATTCTGTTAAATGTCCTGATGCAAAAACGTTTGTGAGGTCATATTAAGCATGAGCTGGATGGCTACATAAACAAATAATACAAATCGGTAATCCCCGCTTCCCCTCTCTGGGTGTGTGTTTACCATCAGGGATATCACACGTTCTTTCCTCCCTAATGTAGGGCAGGATCAACTTGGCTGGAGATTTTAAGAGACAATTCTGTATCCGTGTGCCCGGATACAATAAATCTCAGCTTAAAATGTACAGCTAGACAGCGAGTGTGTCCAGACTGCTAAACTGCCTTAGTCACCAGGGAGGCCCATGTGGAGCTGCGTAAATGTAGTGCGGGTGTACAGTGTGTAAGGTTGTTGTTATAGCGTGTAGTGTCTAAATAGCAGGAGACTATTTATAATCACACTATTCATGTCAACCAAATGAGGATGGGTTCCTTTTTGAGTCTGGTTCCTCTCAGTTTTGTCATCTCAGGGAGTTTTTCTTTAGAACTGTTGTCTCTGGTTTGCTCATCAAGGATAAAATTTATATAAAAGGTTAAAAAAAACTGATTTTATATTCCTGTAAAACTGCCATGGGACAATGTCAATTGTTAAAAACACTACATGAAACCCCCCCAAACCCACCCCCACACCTCTTATGCACCATTTACACCACTTTAGCGTGCAAGACTAATCTGACCAAGAGCAGGAATTTTTGTGGCAAATTATAACCACTCAGGGAAAAACAGTCGGAGTAGCTGTTCAGGAGTATGACTGCCTCTGAGGGGTGTTAATAAAAACACTTCCCCATGCACTTTATTTTTTTTTTTCGAGGTACTTGACACTAAAAGGGTATCAACATTATCTACAGTTAATTGGAAAAGGGTGTTACTGGTGGATAATGACAGGTGCCTGATCTTGCACAATTAATTACACATGTGAATCAAACAAAAAAAAAGAAAAGCTCCACCCAGGTGATTCAAACAACACACACACACACACACACACACACACACACACACACACACACCTATCCTCACTATCCTGAGGATCTGCCATTGACAATGAGTAATGCAGCCATTTAATGCCCCACACTTTAATATAACCCTGTTTACTCCATCACGGTTTGTCCAGAGCCCACCTGGAATCACTGGCCCCAGGGCAGGAATACCCCCTTGACAGTGCACCAAACCATCTTAAGGAAACACACATATCCAATTCACCTACCATGTGTATTTTTTATTATTACACAAATAATTATAGTATGCTACCACCACCATGCTTCATGGGTACAGTATTATTTGGGCAAGAATTATGTTACAGCTAGGTCTTATCAGAACATACTCACACACTGAAACCACACACACACACACACACACACAATTAGGGGCAATTTAGCATATGCAATTTGCCCACCATGTGTTCCATGTGTTGTACTTCTTATTATCATACTGATGATAGCATCCTGCCACCATTATGCTTCATGGGTATAGTACACTGTGGGCAAGAATTAAGAATTATGTAGTTCTACCTAAATCTTATCAGACCATACAACATACTCTCTTTCTCTCTCTCTCTCACACACACACACACATACACACACACACATAGGGGCATTTTTGTTTTGTTTTTTTGTTATTATACTTTGTTGTTGAATAAAGGGTGTTGTCAGACAAACAAACAAACAACAACAACAAAAAACATAGCGTGATGGCACCACCATGGGTACAGTATTCTTTGGGCAAGAATTATGTACAAAAAGTTTGAGCAACGTGTCATCAGACCATAATACATACTCACACACTCACTCACTCACTCACTCTTTGGGGCAAATCCATTTTGCCTACCATGCATTTTCCATATGTTGTGTTTTTTTTGGTTGTTGTTAAATAACGGGTGTTGGCAAAAAAAAGAAAAAAAAAGAAAAGAAACCACCATGTGTCATTCTTTGGGCAAGAATTATGTCCAAAAAAACTCAAAATACTCACACAGACACACAGTTTATTAAAAATACATAAATAAATACACACATACCACCACTGCCATAGGTCCCTACAAGCACATCAACACACACACACACACACACACACACACACACACACACACCCCTTCACCACAACCCCAAAGCCAGTTTCAGTAACCCTAGCCTGTAAGCTTGAATAGCAACCTTTCCCACACCTGTACTAACCCCTCCCACAATGCACTGCGCGCGCCCTTCCCTATTACAGGTGAGCTCCAAGGTGTGGTTTTTACAGAACATTCACCTTTCTATCTAATGAAAAAAAAACAGCTTAAACCAAACCATCCAGTTCACATGACTCATAAGTGGTGTTGAGTAGCTGAAGCTGTTAACATATCACAAATACGCCACAAGTTTCAGGTTAGAACACAAAAACCGGACCCGACATTTTTATTTTAGAGCTGACATTTCGACTAGACAATGCATTATTGTCGGGCTTTTGCTTACTCATCGAAAGGACAAAAACAGTCCTTTCCGTTTTGATTAGGCTTGAATGAAGCTACATGAAACACACACACACACAGAGAAAGAGAGAGAGAGAGAGAGAGAGAGAGAGAGAGAAAACCAGCGGCGGTGATGATACAGAGTGACCGAGTTAAAGCGCTCAAAGGAAACAAAGTTGGCAGAGAAAAACAAACACGATACACAGAAACCAGAGCCAAATTCCTCCCCAGGTGTGTTAAACCCACCCAGGAAGAATAAATGCCCCCAGAAATCACTTCACATACGGTATATAAAACAGGATTTGTGTTTTTTCCAGGCTGCCGTGTCCAGATATAACTCCGTAATCTCGATAAAAACTCAAACATCCAGGCTTTACTGACTCGTCTCTCATTTATCTTACCTCTCTACAGACGAGTCTGGAAGGAAAAATCAGACTTCGACTCCAAACTTCCGTCCACGGAGCACACAGTGTCCAGATCTTTCACCCTGAATACCGAGAAACACACACACCAAAGATACAAGGATCAAGCTAGAAGCTCCTCCCTCCGAGAGTGAAAGCGCTTGTGCCACACCCAGGACCCTGTAACACTCCACACACACACACACACACACACACACACTTTAAATGTCAATTAATACACTCATATACAAGTGTAAAATACATGGCATAAAATAAAACCACATGTTTATTAGTAAAATAGTCTGAAATCCACCCACATGACTGTATTACTGGGTTTCTCCTGCTTCCCAGACTACAAACTGGCCTATTTGGTATGTGTGGACATGTCACCACTAGCAGCCACCACACCTGTAATGGCGTCATGTCATGCCTTATCAGTCTCACAGTCATGACTCACAGGGAAGCTAGACATAGGGGTGAACTAGAAGGCCGTGCTTCATAGTTTCACCTGCACGAACAACATGTGGCGGAGAGTTTATCAGGTGAATGTAAAAAAAAAACCCGTCATGGTAGAGTGGCAGGTTTCTGTTAAAGTGATCTAAATATAGAAAGAATGTCTGGTTTTTATTCCCAAGATTAATGATATGTAGTAGACAACTGAGAAACAATTTAGAGAACAACCTGGTTGAATATTTACGCACCCCCTTAATTAATACTCTGGTTAAGCATCTTATACTTAGTCTAATTCCAATCTACACTGTAAACATTTGTAGTTCCTTGAAGAACCTCAGAGCTTACTCCAAGAACCTAGCAGCTCCTCCAAGAACTCAAATGTTCCTCAATGCTCACAGAGGTGCCTGGAAAGTTTTTGGGATTCCTTGATATAAAATCTGGTTCTTCAAAGAACTTATTAGAATGAAGGTTCTTAGATCTTTATTTGAATATAACTGAGAAGGTTCCTCAACGCACCTTAAGACGTTCCTCCACAGTTTCAAACTAAGGAACCTTCAAAATTTAAAAAATCTTCAAAACTTACTCAAGGACCTTCTCCTTTCAACTCTGAATCTGTCCATTTTATCTTACTTCATTACTAAAATGCCCCAGACATATAAAAATGAAAGTGAAATTCATTCCCCAGGTTCACCAGGGCGTTTATTCCGAACTAGTTTCTGACTGAGCCATTTCAAAACATCCACTTCTTCAAACATCATCTCTTTGTTGACTTGTGTTTGCTCTTTGGCTTTTTATCATGCTGGAAGAGGAAATATTTCTTTAAATTTTATTTTATTTAGGATTTGTGTATTTGGAGCTTAAGACTTATCAGACCATAAAACACTTAGTGGGATGAACACTACAAAAGGAATATGTGGTCAGTCATATTCAAGAATAAAATATTACATATAGTTTACCTAGATATGTGTATCTACATGATTTCACTACATATACTAAACTTTATTAAACCTGCTTTTTATTACCAGATTGAATTATGTATTGTGAATGTGATCGATTCACTTAATATTAACGTAAACCGGTTACATTATAAAATTATGTCAGCACTGGCATGAACTATAACTATGATATTATTTTGAACACAGTTAAATGGGATAAAACAGCAAAGTGTTAATATGACTATTGCAAAACACCAGGAACCTGGATTTGATCATGTTGGTATACAAACCCAGATTGAGCTAATGTAATGTAACTTTTTTTTTTAATGAGAAAAGGCTTTTGTCTAGCCACCCTCCACCAAAGCCAAGACAAAGTGAAGAATATGAGAAATGGTCCCAACAGATACAAATGCAACTCTTTTAACCCTCTTTTAACCTTTTAAACCCCCAGTAATGTCCTGGATCCCACTGACCTGAAAAAAAGACCCCCAGTGGGAGGAAAAATTAAGGGCCGCTCAAGGTTGCTGTAGGTCTCTTGGCACACTGCCTGATAAATTAACCTCTTATCCATTTGCCAATTTTGTAGAGATGCCCAGTTCTTGAGACGCTATGTCACTCTAATGTCCTGTTTTCTTCATTTCTTGATGGTGGCCTTTACAGTGCTCCATGATACGTCAAATTTTTTGGAAATACTTTTGTACATCTTCTGATCTATATCTCTGTGACTAAGACTCTGTGTGTGCTTTAAAAATATTTTGTGGACCATGGCTTCAGCAGTCTGATGAAACCAAGATGTTAAGAAAATCCTATAAAAAACTGTGAAACTTTATTTGGCATGAATCACTTCATTGATGAAAGTTGTATGACAACTACGCTTGAACATCATTTTAATGTGATTGTGTAATTCTGAGCAAAGCCCAGTTATAAAAAGGGATGCATGCTTATGCAGGTTACTGTAGGTTTTTCCTCCACCACGAACATTTCTATTTGCTTTTCTTGAATTTCTAGGTTGAAGTCCCAACATTAAAGTTGGGACAACATCTAACATGTTTTATCTTGGGCTTTTTTTCTGCATCTTTAACAGTGGTTGTGTAAATTTTTTAAATCCACATATATGAACGCTGCAGTTCGACGGTTACAGACTTTAAATAGTCTACCTAGTCTTTTAATTAAAAAGTATAATAGATATAACCATGATAGTCTATATCGTAGGTGCACATCTATGTTATAGCTTATCTTTTCCTATTGATGAATTGTTCTATAGAGGACACACTTCCATGTCAGTGTCAATCGCCCATCACTTAAATAATGTTCAGTGGTGGTCCTATCTTGAGACAGTTGGCTACAGCTGTAGATCTGCAAGGTGCACCTGTATGGATTGACTTAACCCCAACACTTGTCCTTAAACTGAATGCAGTATATTAACAGAGTGTGTGGTAATTAATGGCAATATAGTAGAATATCGCCATCAACTGGTCAAAAAACTTGAAAACAATTTAGTGTCTGGGGTGGATGATTAATACACACACACACACACACACACACACACACACAAAACATGCATAAAAAAGGAAAGAACCCACATTATCCATACATTCAATGCAGGAGGCCCAACACATACATCCTGCAGGTCAGTGCAATGTGCCACGAGAGAACCTCTGTTCACACCACAACACCAGACACTTAGGTGTGTGAGATTGTCATTCTTGACAGTATATATATATATATATATGTGTGGTTCAGTGGTAATATCATTGGCTCCCATGTGAGAGACCTGGGTTCGATTCCCGGTGTGGACAACCAGTCTGTGCTACACCAATAAGGGTCCTTGGGCAAGATTCCTAACACTATGTTGGCCTACCTGTAATACCAGTAACCTTGTAAGTCGCTCTGGATAAGAGCATCGGCCAAATGCCCTAAAATGTAAATGTATATATGCATGCTTGATTTCTTTATGAGCTTGTGTATGTTATGTTATTGCACTCAATGTTGAAATAAAGATGTTTGTTAGTATTGAATGCATGATGGCTATAGGAATAAGCAAGATGTACAGGTCAACATATTTGAATTGTGTTAAGCTCAACATTCTGAGGGTCATGCTAAGCTTCCAGACTTGTCCAGAGGAACTAAAATAGCACACCAAGGGTGCAGCTGGGTATTTTTCAGCATCTGTGAGACTACATTTAGCTGCACAGACACTTAACAGCCTGACATCCTATTGAACAGGAAACAGTGTACAGAACCCCAATTGTTCTCCAAAGTGGACTGTGTTCATGCACTTTTAATGACATTAACAGAGGATTCATTCATGTCACTGATGTATGATGTTATTTTTAAGAAATGAAAATATATTATAATGTTAAATATTTTCCTTTGAAAAACCTACATTTAGGGATATTCAGACTAAAATTGTGGGTTAACAATTTCCAACTAACTAATACAAAAATACCGATAGTCTATTTGCAGTTTAACAAAATATAAACCCAGTTACTTTGATTGGTATCCTCACATCTACATCTATAAAATGGATTAAGTTGGAATGGTTAATGGAAATAAACTGTAATCTAATAATCTAATCTACTTATTTGTTTATTCTGACTGAGCATCTCCATCCTAGAAAGATTTCCCAACTGATAGGACTGCTCTCTTCAGAATATCAATGTATCCATCCACAAGACACAAAAGCTCACTGAATGAGTGCAAACGTTATTTAAATTATATGCTATGGCCGTCACAGTAATCAGACCTCAACCAGAACACTTTTTGCTCTGACATGTTCGACAGCATGCTCCATCACCATCACCACAACATTGAGGAAATAGTGTTTTTGAACGAATGGTGTTCATTTCTCCAGAGGCAGAATCTATGCAATGGTCTAATAAATATATTTTGGTGTTTTTTATTATTACTTACATTTTTATTTTTGTTTTAAGATAAATCAGTAATATATAGAAGGTAAAAGATTGGGAAAATACACTCACATGGAAGTCTTACTTGGCATCTGAGGTTGACAGGTTGACGTAATTTCAAGCACGAAATTTAATATCGTTTTATTTTTGTACAGGGAAATTAAATTAGTCTCAGTCCGTCCCATTTTCACGGTCACATTTTTCCAGTTTCTGTCCTTTTGAAGATGTATGGAGCAAGGTGGTTACTTCTGACCCAACACTTAATACACAGTAATAGCCTTCTTACAAGCAACCAAAAATAAATACAATAGGTAGTTATCACTCATACATAAACCTTCACAAGTTGCACCAAGATAGAAATAAATGACACATTCACTTAAAAACCCAGGATCTTAGAAATGAACCTAAAAACACCATACTCCATAAACATGGTCTACATCCATTGCCCTAAACTCCCCCCAGCATGGAAAATGAAACCCAGCTAGCTGGGAATTAAGATTAGGCATTATACAAACATAGTGAATAAATGGAAGTACACTGGGTTTTCCATGCTCGTGACCACACTTCCTCCGAAATCTCCATTTGCAGATTTTGTTCATAATGCAGTCCCACATAATTTGTAGAATTTCTGTAAAGCTTTTCACTGAGAGAAATAAGAGACAAACTAATATTCAATTAAAAAGCTTCCCATGGGCCTAGTGTAGTACAGTAAACATGAGTTTTTTATTTGACCACTGTGCCCATCTGTGTAGTGAAACACACACATACACACTAAAGAACACACACACTGGGGCAGTGAGCACACATGCCCCAAGCGGTGGGCAGCCCCTATCTGCAGTCTCCGGGCAGCAGTTGGGGGTTAGTTGACCTTCTCAAGGGCACTTCAGTCGAGTCTTGTCGGTTACCTGGGACCTTATTGAACCTGGGATCTTGAACCTGGGACCTCGAACCTGGGACCTTACTGAACCTGGGACCTCGAACCTGGGACCTTATTGTCCCAAGGTGGGTTCCTTAACCTACAGCTGCCCTTAATAAGTGTTTTTTATTGCTTTTATTGGGGAAATTGATTAAAAAAGATTGTAATAATTAAAATGAGACTGATAATTGAGTAGAAAAGCACATACACAGACATACACAAGTCATCAGGAGGTGTGATATATCTCAGTGAGAGGACGCCCTCTGTCGGATCACGTGCACAATAGTTTTTTAGAATCACCAGGCTGACCAATAGATGGCTGTATTCTATATGAACACTACAGTACTAAATAGTATGTCTGAATAGAACGTAACCGCAGGCTGGACATACTAGTTAGTAGTGCAGTACACAAGGACGAAGCCAAGGCTTTTGACAGTCCAGGGCGAGGTGGAGAAAGTTTCCCCAGGCGAAAAGTTCAGACAGAAGAGGACAAGTCGGGTGACAATACGAAACAGACCTGAAGGTAGGTTTGGACTATTTTGAAATCATACTTTATACCAAGTGACCCGATGATTTATTTGTTTATTTGTGTTTAAACAAAGCCTTTGCTCTCGGGCTTGTCTGGGCTTGTCTGGGCTTGGGAAGGTGGGACAGAGTAGTTCTGGTCTTATTGTCTAATCTATACACACATCAAATAATCCCAATCACACAGTGAGCAAACATGAAGTCAGGATCAGGATCAACAGAGACACATAATAACACTTTGTTAACTTTCATTGTTGGTTTCATTACCTCCTTCCTTCTTCTGCACTATGGTCAGTTTGAGTCATTGGGAGTTGGCTTACTTGTGTGTGTGTGTGTGTGTGTGTGTGTGTATATATATATATATATATATTGTAATTTTTTTACTACATGAAAGAACAAGACCACAATGATCAGTAATAAACTGTAATAAAGTAAAGAAAGTCAGGATTGGGTGGGATCCTCTTTTGCTAAATAGTAGTCCAAGGTTAGGATGATACAGCTTTATTAGGAAATTTCACTGAGAATCTTGGAGAATCAGTTTTTCTGGATGAATTGAATGCCACACTCACTACTTCCATCATTATGGTTTTTATATCTTATTTAATAGGTTGCTTTCTTTACTGACATACA
>JAOVVF010000004.1:20966090-20977190 GCA_028565595.1 Duopalatinus emarginatus
ACAAGGTAACCAAGAGGTAAGAAACAAATTGGATGATAAATAATTGTTTTTAGGGTATCTGAGGGCTGATTTAAAACGCGGGTCAAAACCGACCCGTTAACATAAGAAATAGTAACAGAAAGCTAACACAAGAGGAAGGTTTAAAGAAGCAGTGCTGTAAATGTTACCCATCCACATGTCTCACGCTGTTCTGGTTAATAAGTTCTTCTGTGTGTACAGTGTTATACAGGTTCAGGTAGGAGTAAATGGCTGCTGTAGTGAAGGACAAATAACAGCTTGTAAAACAACTCTTATGCTAGCAGTGGCGTTAATCTCTTATTTTATAGTACTTTTAGAAAACGTTTACTTTAAGGCATTTAGTCCTATAAATTATTTGTTTCACTTGAGCATTTTGTTAAATAAATATAACACAGGATAACTGGTACAGTCATGACAGAACGGTGATGTGTTGATTCTGTTTTCTGTGTCTGTCGGTATATCCACCGTGTGACTAATTATAATTGAATTAGCTTTGTTACTATTCTGTTATCTGAAGACAAACAGCTAGCAGGATTTGAAGACAGTCAGTGCGTGACGGGATGTTCTGATCTTTCAATATACTTGTAGAGTGATGTATATAATTGAATTAGGATATGTGCTTGTTTCATGATGCTGGTTCAAGAGTCCATGATGAAAAGCATCTTCAGAACATTGCAATACTATTATCCCTGTGCGGCGTTAAATAGTTCAGACAACTTATAAAAATACTTATTGCACCCAGATGAATTTTCAAAAGTTCACAAAACATAAATATATATTTAAAATGAACACTTACACAACACAGTAATGTTACTTGGCAAAACTAATCTTGAAGTAACTTAAATGTGTGTGTGTGATTTGTATGTGTGTAATATTTTTATAAATATATATATTTTTTTAACCAAGAACCTGATAAAATATATGAAACAAGATGGACTATAACAAACATATTTTTATTATAAGGCTCTAATATTTAAACCTAGTTAGCTAGCTAGTAGAGATGGAAGGATCAATTGGCTATGCATCAAATATACACGATTTTCAATCCAAAATATGTAATTGGCGAAATATCTTAAATTGATCAATAGCGTGAAACAAGTAAGTCACAGTTTGTGGGGTAAAGATTGCAGTAGCACAGTAAGAACCCAGTTTTTGTATTTCCATTTGTATTTTTAGCTGAAATGCTAGATGGAAATACAGACCACCAGTACACTTCTGACCTAACAAATTTAGAGAGCCGAAAATGCATTTGTGAGCTTGCAAACTTCCATATTTTTTATGGTTCTGCATACACTCTGACTAATCACAGGCTTTGTTATGCAGTTTATTTGTCTTAGTGGGCCTTGTGCACAGCTAAAGAAACCCCTTTATTGTATACAGATGTGTGGACGTCAGATGAGCGGATAGAAAACGATGTTAGTCTGGCAATTTTTTTACTGTATGTGACTCAGAGATAAGGCCTGCTTTCTCACTGTTGCAATTCTAGTTCATTATAACTGGTAATAAACCAGTTTAGACCATGTTTTACATCTTGATTCTGTTAATTAAAAGTGTCATCCAGCCCATGCTAGGTTGGTATTCACTGTTGACCGATCATGCTGTAAGGTGATCGACGATCGGTATTTTCCCCAAAAACGATCCATCTTTACTAGCTAGCATTGAAAAATGTAGGTTTCAGAATTGAACAGCTAATTATTTTTATGCACATGGTGGAATTAGTGCTTTCATGTGTA
This sequence comes from Duopalatinus emarginatus, assembly GCA_028565595.1. NCBI lineage: Eukaryota > Metazoa > Chordata > Actinopteri > Siluriformes > Pimelodidae > Duopalatinus > Duopalatinus emarginatus. The sequence continues at coordinate 20,967,842 of JAOVVF010000004.1, forward strand.
ATTTTACATGCCACAGTTTTTTAAAATATTTTTTAAATAAGTTGTTAGCTAGCTACGTTCTGTGCTAGCTTCAGAAGAAACACCGGCAAGACCTGTGCAAAAAACCTAAAATGTTCATGTGCTAACAAAAAGGTCAGTGTTATGGATCATGTTCTTAAATATATAAGTAGGATCAGCAAAAAAAAAGTAATTGAAAAAGGTTCAAGTAGAATTTGTTGAAATTACTGGGTATGAACTCCACCTACTAAGTTATTTAGTACAATTTACATTCTTAAGATTGTTTAGAGAAATATTTATAAGTTGTCTTTTTACATTTTTTTAAATAAAATGTGTGTCTTTTGCTTTACTGTACTCTACATTACACATAGCCCATGCACTACCTGACCAGTTCAGCATGACAGGTTTGCTTCAGACTCTTTCTCAGTAACTTGTCACTCTGTAAAACTGAAGTGCAGTGACAGGTGGAATGGAAAACTGGAATAGGTTATGGGAGAGGCACTGTAGGTTAATGTGTAACTACCACTCTGAGTAGCCTCCATGGAGCACGTGTTTGATTTGGCGTGCTGATCTGGAGACAGAGATGATGTCATGTTCTGGGATTGTCCGGTTGTTTGCTTTGAAGTCAACAATATATTGGATATGGCAGTGCACTAAGTAGCGTGCATATAAAATTACTTCTTTTATGTGTCTCTTGGTGTCCTGGACACCTTTTTTCTTTGCATTCATGCAGACCTACAAACAGTATGTCATTGTTAGTTAGCCCTGTTAGGCGGGTACCTTTGAGGCTGTTTCCAAAAAAAGTTTACATCATCAAGAAGAAAAACATTTTGTTGAAATGATTGTTAATACACTGCATGTCCAAATTTCATTGCTGTTATACAGTGAACTTAGTGGGTCCTTCATATAACATAAACTCTATGAAATTTTATATTTTGTAGAAAATAAACACCATAATTTCTACAGAATAGCCCACAAATCTGTTGTATTCTGAAGTGTAGGATTTCTCTGATCCACAACACATTGCATGGCATAACAGATGCATTTGATAATATTGAGATCTGGTGACTTGGCTGAGAATTTGGCATCTCTAGACATGTATGTTTGTGCTTTATCCTGTTAGAAGAGACCAAACCCATCAGAATGAATGCAGTACATAAACAGGTATGACACATCAGAAAGGAGGCACACATAACTTTCACATGTCAGACACATTTATAGACATACACGGGGTCCCTATACCATTATGGATTGCAGTCACCAGTCAACAAATAACTGCAGGTTATTTGTTTTCCATTCAAATAGGATGAAGGGTGTTAGGAATCTTGCATAGACGAGTCAGGAGACTGGAGGCTTCGGCGCTGACTTGAGTTTATTTACACATACAGAGAGTTACATGTGGTACAGTTGGGTTCAGTCTATCGACGGAGTTCAGCTTAAGTTCATTCTAGTCCGTCAACGGGGTCTAGTCTAGCCTGCAACAGGGTCCAGTGTAGCCCGTCACCGCAATCCAGTCTATCAGTGATTTCAAGAAGGAAACTTATATACATTGAGGACTTGGGGGGAGGAGGAAGAAGAGGAGTTTAAGGAGGGGTGAATGTGGGACGGAGATAACAGGAACGGGTTAAGGAGGGGGGAAGGAAGGAAATGGGGAATAACACTTCAAGGATGGGCAGGGAGACCTAAAAAAGCTAAGAGCTAAAAGACCTGGCATTTTAGAAAGCCAAAAGGTCAGCTAGATTAAAAAAGAAAATTAAACAGTATATTCTCTCAAAGGATAATAAAATTGTGTAAGGTTTCAAAAAAATAATTTGAATCACATTCAAATCCACCAGTGCCTGGACATGTTAGGGAATACAATCTGCCCATTGTGCACTGCTGCCTCATATTAGTCATTTTGTCTAAATTCCAAGCGGCTGGGTATACACATGGATTAAGAAATGTAAATCACCAAAACTGTATGTGATATAAAAACATTAGATTTATTAATCGAACAAATCTGTTAAAATAAGTCTTGAAATGACTTAAGAATGACTACACTTAACTTTTCTTTACATTTCTTTTCTGTACTTGAGTAAGAGGTTAGGGTCATGAGGCTCAATTTGAGATTAAAGGTTGATTCTGTTAGTCTTTGTGGGAAATAATCTGGTATTAAGCCAGACATTGTTGAAGTGGATACAGCGAAAGCCTTTAATGAGATCACAACCAATTAAAACGATTTGGTAAAACAGAATTTGGACGAATAATCCTATTCAATCCCAACTGAATCCCTTTTGTGTGTGGGTCTAGACTGTTTGTTCAGTCGTTTGTTCTTGTAAGCCTTTGGTATTAATTGCCAGAGAGAGCATGCAGGACTGCATGTAGGCACTGTTTATTGCCACTGCTGCTATAACAGTGCTGAAGTGATACGTGATAAGTGATAGGTACAGGCTTATCTCTAAACTGTAACACTGTGAATGAAGACCCAACAGCATGGACCTGAGTTAGATAAGAAACTCTGATATGCAGAATCCGAGCATATAACGAACATAATAAAAAAAGGTTGCACTTGTGTGTGGCAGTAGGCAGTACTGGGTTTAACACACATGACCAAAAAGTGCTTTTTTAAATTTACTTTAACTCTTATCTAAATTGCACCACACCTTTAAATCATTGTGCAAGCTGCCAGGGTTTTACAGACAATTAGAACAGCTGGGAAATGTAACATTACCTATGGTCTTCCTTATTGTAGTGTATTATTTTCCTGACTGGAGCAGTGACCTGGCTCTGAGAGCCTATTTATATATATATTTTCCCTGTATCTATTTACACACTGATCCAAAAGACAGAGCATTATCGCTGTTTTTTGCATGATCGGGATTTAAGAGCCCGGAACGATGAAGCTCTTTACAGTGGCTAATTGCTTGTATATTGGTAATCACTGAATGTGATGTAGGTCAATTAGACCAGTGATGAAAGCAGACCTAGATACTGAAACAAAAGCTGTAGAAACTATGGAGGCAGAGAAAGAGAGCACAAAGGAGAGCACAATCCTAAAACCTACGGTAGATTTGTAGTCGTGTGGAACAGGGATCACAAGGATGGAGATTTTCTGGTATTAAAAGCTGTACTGTACTTTCATTTATACAGTCGATTTCATGAAGGACGTGTGCTTATGTATTATTTAGAGAATTATAGTGGCCAGTTACTTTTTATTACGCTTTATACTGCACTTTCAGTACAATATAATGGTTCTTGGAACTAATTATGGAGTTTAGTTTTGTTGACGTTTAAAGTGGTGATCTTACAAAGGTTAGTATTAAGGTAGTTAGGTAATAAAATGGGCATGTACGGTTTTGTAGAAGCTCAACAAAGCTTGTATGACTTTTCATGCTGTTTGACTTGTGTAGATTTTAATCATGTTTTTAGTATTCAGACCAAATTCAGAAGATATTCCTTACATAATGTCACTAATCTCAAACACAGATCCCCTCTGTGTTAAATTACTGCCAGGGTATCAGAGGGTCATGGTAGATCCTAAGCTAATCCTAGGAACGCTGGGTGCAGGGTGGGAAAATTCACTCCAGACAGCATGGCAGGTTATTATAGGGCACTTTTCACACATACACACACATACATGTTGGTTTCACAATCTATGTCAGGCCTTTCAATAGACAATAATAATAAATGTAGGTAATTAATGCTATGCCTAATCCTAACCCTAACCTTAACCATAGTAACCTAGAAAATGTTCCTAGACTTTCTGGCCTGATATTTTACATAAAACCCTACACACACATTTACTCACACCTATGGCTAGTTTAGCGTAGGCCATCCAACTACCTGCATGTCTCTGGACAATAGGAGGAAGTATGTGAAACCCCCTAACAAAAATAAAAAGCGTCTTTAATCCACTTCCTCAACTTTTCAACAGAATGGGACAGGGGTAGAGGATGAGCGTGAAAATCATCTGTGGGGCCTCTTCTAGGCTGCACATGTGAGATCACACTCATGAGGAAGTACAACTCTTTTTGTTGTTCCCTGCATTACGTATGCTTGATTAGAAGAAGGACAATAAAGACTATTTGACCTGCTGTGTCATAATTACAGCACAACTTTACAGCTTTGTAATAAAAAAAAAAAAAAAACAATTCCTAGAATTTTTTAAAAAACAAATCCTAGATTGTTTCCTTGGACAGACTAGAGTTTGTTTCCAGGACCATAAATCCAGTTCAGAGTCCTCTGGTCTCCTGGGTGACAACTCAGGGTCCATATGCCTTCTAACCAATCGAAGACGAGCTAGACATTCAGGTAGCCCCTTCCCCTCACTCAAGTACTTTATTCGGATTGCTTTTGACAGGCTGGATTAAATTATCTCAAGTACCTCTTTGTCCTGTTTTTTTTCTTTGTTTTCTCTCTCTCTCTCTGTTTACCTCCCTTGACCCATCCACCCCCCTGCTGGAGAGCTATAGCTTATGTGAGAGCACACACATACACAGCCTCTTGCTTCAGCGCGGTTGGCACTGAGCACAGCCGAGTGGGTGCTGAATGGCCTTGAGATATCCTACACTTCAACTTTGCTCCCCATGTGATCACAGTTAAAAGAAGGTCATGTATTGCCAAAAATACAGCATCGTAATTGCTTACAGCCAACGGTCTGTCTATAAATATATTTGTAATAGACACTTATAGCCAAAATGTTATAGCCAAATTTTAGTATGTGTTTCACTGGTTTGTGGCTGTAGCATGATTAAAAACCCAACAACAAACAAGTGGAGAAGTTTACGTCCCTGGCCATAACGCACATTCATAAATCTCTACATACAGCCACACCATGCACAGAACAGGGCAGTCGGGGGCATGCCGCAGTGGGATGCCCAATCCGACGAGGACTTCGAAGGGGTCCCTTTAATGGTTCTCAGTTAACCTTTTTCAAGTCTAATGGTAGTGTGGACCAGGTTCTGGTAAATGTTTCAAAGTTTTGATGCTGCTTGAATGTTAACTTCTCCATAAGCAACCATTTGAAAATTAAAAAAGAAATGAAAGTGAATCATTTGCCTTACTGTGTTTGCACACAGAGGAATGTGACCTCCGCATTTAACCCATCCGTGCAGTGAAACACACACACACGAGTAAACACTAGAGGGCAGTGAACACACTTGCCTGGAGCAGGGGGCAGCCCCAAACCACGGTGCCTGGGGAGCAGATGGGGGAGTTAGGTGCCTTACTCAAGGGCACCCCAGTCGTGTCTTGCCCTGGGCGGGGATCGAACCTGCAACCTTCCAGGGGCCATGGCTGCCCCCATTCAAATCTGGTTTAGCCACATTTCTTAAATTTCTTAAAAAACAAAATACATTTTTTAGCAAAAGAAATTAAGACATGTAAAAGACAGATGACATCAATGTCCAATGAAGGATCTACTGCATTTAGACGATACAACTCTGGTGACGTAACAAGTTTTACCTTAGTTATTTTTTGTATAACAAGATTAATCTCTTTCCAGTAAACCTTTAATCTGTCACACAACCAAAAACTTGTCAAACCTATATTTGTTGTTTACTTTTTGTTGTAAAACGAGTCCTAATTATCATTTTATTGTTACAGGGCAAGATTTAGTGACTTTACAGTATTTTTATAGTATGCTGGTGTCATCCTCTGATAAATAAATATTACCTATCATTATAGAACAAAACATTACCTATGGTAAGCTAAAATGTTGTGCAGTGCAACATTGTTGTTATTTTGACCAGCATTAACATGCCGTATTATATAAATTATTAACATCATGCTGATTTGATATATGATCTAAAAAACCTTTATAATTCATGGACATAAAGAGATGAATGCTGCACTGCCAGGGCCTGTTCGCTACTGCAGTTAGGTAAGGCCTATCCTATTACAGATCAATGCCATGGGGAAGGCTGGCCTGCTTTTAGGGAAAGTGATATGGGGTTGTACAAAAGCACTACTGTTGTATATAAGCACTTTAACCATTTTAATTATTAATGCTTACTAATGTTGATAATGTAAATGAGAGTATTAAGCCATATTAACATGTTAAATAACTCTGTATCAGACGATTATATCACTTATTGATTGAGCATTTTTAATTTGATGTGTCTTTTAGGTCAGATGAGGACTTGTTCAAAATTCCTCCTTCTCAGTCTTCAGAGTCTTTGATCCACTAGAGGGCAGCACCACCATTTAGCAGCCATTTAGCAGCCATTCTGCACACTAAAGTCTGGTGGCCTGTGCAGACCTCCTGTCTCTCCAACCTGTCTTCCTTCTCCTCCAGCCGCTCCCCTTTAGGCCCTGCTGGAGCCACGGGCATCATTCACCCTGAACGGAAAGCAGGAGGAGGGATGTGGCCCCCACACCCAGGACCTCGACCTCTCTCCTGGGAACCTGAGGCATGGCCCTCTCCAGGTTAAAGCACACAAAGACGTGTCCACTATAACAGGTAGGAACCTTGTACAACTTCTGATGTAGAGATGTCTGCACTGGTCACGTCAGATATCTTTACGAAATGCTAATTAATTAAAAAGTAATTAAGTATAAGCACAATGCACTAAAATGATTTTACCAGATATTTCTAAATATGGGCAGTACAATGAATAATAGATAAATAATGATTTTAAAGGTTGTTAGTTAACAAACTTGATCAATTGTGATATGACTGATTTTGCATTGATGACTATCAATTAAAACAAAACATACACTTAAAGTACACCTGCACGTTCCTGTAGTTATCTAATCAACCAATGGGGAAAATGTGAAAAAAACCTCTTTAACCATGGCAAGGTTGTTGGTACCAGAAAGGCTGGTTTGAGGATTTCAGAAACTGCTGATCTCCTGAGATTTTCACAACAAAAAACTTTACAGAATTGTGCAGAAAAAGGTATCCTGTGTGTGGAGGGTCTGCACTCTGAAACTCCTTGTTGATGAGGGAGATAACCAGACTAATCTGAGCCAACAGGAGATCTATAAAAACTCTTTACACCCACAGTGAGCAGAAAAGCACAGCAGGAGAACACGGCAGGTTTTCCTTCTGTCATCCCAGAACAAGAATCTTAGGCTATCATGGGCGCAGACTGGACTAAGACTAAATATTTCTTTTTGTCCTGTTTTGGCTGAGTCTGAGCCCACTGTAGCCTCAGATTCCTGATTTTGGCTGAGAAGAGTGGAACCCAATGTCATCTGTTGCCCATCCACCACAGCGTTTAATGTTTTGTGTATGCTTACATTTTTTTCTATTCTCAATGGTTCCAGGGATGGAACCAGACAATTTAAAATATCCATGTGCCCTTATTAATATCTGACTGCAGAGTTTTACACCAGTTTCAGCATTTAGCGATTGTTTGATTGGTTGGACATTCTGGTTTTTTTTGGGGTTTTTTTGTTAAATGTAAGTAAAATGTTTTTATTTTTATTTTTGTATTACTTCAATAAAATATTATGCTCAGTTTAAGCCTGTTAAAGTAGGTTTATTTATTTATTTATTATATATTATATATTTATTATAAATTATTTATTATAATTTACTATAAAGTAGTTCTCATATATAAGTGGATACATATTATTAAAACCCATTTTAGACTTAAATTCAGTAAAGAAATAAAGTCTAATTTTAGGGTGTTTAAATAACCCTTGAGGCCACATAAGCTGCAGTTTGTGTAAAATTTACCCTGTTAATTGTTTTGGCCTAAAGCTGAATATTATGCTCAGTTTAAGCTTGCTTGAGGTACAGTTTTATTCATGCACTTGTATTGTAAGTGTATACGTTACATAAAGGCCAGCTAATATGTGCTATCAACCATCAGCTTTCAGCTTAAAGTTCAGGGTAATTGAGGAACATGTGTACATAACACATTAGCTTACCCAGGATACATAAGTGTAATATTTACTCTGTAAATGTCTATAAAATATAAAAGTTTGTTTTGAGGTAAAGCTTAATCTACAGTTAGGGCAATTCACAAGTACTGTACATTTATTAGAAAATCACCTAAAATGATTAAAAATCTGAAACAGGTGTCAGTACATGTCCTGAAGGCTAACAGCCTGAAACTGCTGGAGTGAAACTGTTGGTGTAAATCTGCAGCTCTGTCTGGAAAGATTTATTTTCCCATTTACACAGCAGTTTATACTCTATTGTGACATTTACCCCAGGATGTTAAAGGCCATGATTTTGTCAATATATCCGAAACTTGTGCCCCATAAGCCACCCCCCTTCTCTGCCTATGCATGGTTGTAAATTATGATTATATCCTTATATATTCTTATATATCATTCCTTGCAGCTCAATCTGTCCATCAACATGGTGTTTCCACTTACAGAACTTCTCACTTATTATTTTTGTCACACCATTTTGTGTAAACTCTAGTGACTGTTATATTTCAAAATCCCAGGAGATCAACAATTTCTGAAAAACTTAAACCAGTCAATTTTGTACCAACAACCACAGCATAATTAACGTTTCAGAGATCAGACTTCGGTTTATGTGAACAATAACTGAAGTTCGACCTGTGTCTCAATGTATGAATTGTGGTGCTGCGTATGTATTTTTAATTTTTTTGTGTCTGTGGCCCTGACAGATGTCTGTTCAGGTGTGGATTTGCCAGAGGTGGAGATAGTGAGTTTACTAGCAGAGGAGTTACCCAGATACACTCTGCGGGCAGACCACGTGTTTGGGTATGAGCATGACGACTGGCTGCACACTCCACTGCTGCCACCTGAGGCCACTCTGGGACTTACCTATGAGCAGATCGATGAAACCTTCAAATACTTTTGTAAGTCTGCACTTTCCTACTTCCTTCAGTGTTCAGGTTGTGGTGTGTGAGCGGGTTATGTATTCGGCAGAGTGTGTTTTACTTACTGCTGATGATTCTCAGACACCATGTGGTGTGGTTGGACTGTGTACATGACCAGACTACTACAGGTTTAGGGTTGATCATGTTTTAATCACAATAAAATATAGCTTTATACAGAGTAAGGATTTATGTTGCCAGTTGAGTGGCTGCTGTGGCCCCTTTTGCAGGACACATAATCACCTTTCCAGTGAAAACAAGTGTCCTTAATTCATTACAGATTTCTTTACAATGTCAGCCATGTTCCAAAGGCTCCCTCATCCATTACGTGCTATGGTATTCAGATATGTATGTTTATGTCTGATTATATATATTTATATATTTGTATATATTTGATGTATATATTTGATTATATAATTATAAAGTACACATTATATAATTATACAGTACTGTGTAAAAGTCTTAGGCACATATAAAGAAATGTTGTGCAGGGGTTTTTACTATTTGAAAGAAAACCCCCACAATGAGCAGTAAACAGTAATAAAGTAAAGAAAGTCAGGATTCAGTTT
>JAOVVF010000004.1:21016727-21035130 GCA_028565595.1 Duopalatinus emarginatus
CCCCCCCCTTCCCCCCCCACCTGCTACAGGCAAGTGTGTTCACTGCTCCTACTGTGTTCACTGCCACTAGTTTTCTGGTGTGTGTGTTTCACTGTACAGACTGGTTAAATGCACATTTCATTGTGTGCAAACAGTTTACTCACTTAAAGGACAATGCACCACCACACATGTCTAGAGAGATGCCATAGTTTTCCCATTCCCAGCTAAGTCACCAGACCTCAATGTTATTAAACACATCTAAGATGCCATACAAAAGGATGTGAATGGTATTAGTCTGGTGTACAAGTTCTGATACTTCAGTGTATATAGGAATAATAGGTCAAGGTAAAAAAATTGGCATTTGCACATTATGATTATTTGTATTACGTTTTGTGCTTGTATTATATATTACATGTAAAGAATGAGCGAGGATATTCAGCTCCAGCTCTTTTGCAATAGCAAAGCCTTAATAGTTTGCATTTATAAATGTGCCTTGGGGTGAATGTGTTTGCAGTGGCAGGAATGTTGGTCTATATTCATCTCCGTGCATGTCTCCTGTTAGTGCTAGTCTTTTCATGCACCACGATATTATAACGGAATATGTCATGTCAATGTTAATTGCAGAAGTTGGAGTGCATCCTTCTGCATGTACACCTTGAGCTGCCAGGCCTTCTGCCCCTGGCCATATTCTGGGTGGAGTGTATATAGTTGCTTTTTTTTTTGGAATCCCAGTCACCCTCCCCTGAGCAGGGCAACATATAAAGCCCCAACCTCTGTCTCAGTCCTGCAGTCTCTCTCCCTATCTCAGGAAAGAGCCAGTCCTTGCTCTACAGCGCAACCATGACCAGCTTCAGCAGCCAGAGTTTTAGGTCTAGTGGTGGTTCCATCCAGGGCCCCAGTATAGGTGGATTCTCCCGGCTTTCTGCAATCAGTAGTAGTGGTGGCCGCCGTTCGACTGCTGGACGAGCCCCCAGCATGCATGGTGGTTCTGGAGGACATGGCGTGCGCATCTCCACTGTCACCATGCGTAGTGGTTTAGGTGCTGCAGGTCTAGGTTTCGGTAGTGCAGGAGGCTATGGTGGTGGTGGAGGAGCTGGGTTTGGCTTTGGATCTGGTGGAGGAGCTGGCTTTGGCTTTGGAGCTGGTGGAGGTGGTGGTGGAGGAGCAGGGTTTGGCTTCGGTGGTGGTTCTGCTGCTGAAGATTTGGGCATGGCGACAGCCAATGAAAAGGCCACCATGCAGAACCTGAATGACCGACTGGCATCCTACCTGGACAAGGTTCGCTCCCTGGAAAAGGCTAATGCTGAATGGGAAGTGAAGATCAGACAGTTTGTGGAAAACAAGGCTTCCCCTACTGCCCGTGATTACTCTGATTATGAAGCCACCATAAAAGATCTGCAGAGAAAGGTACCATTTATCAAAATTTTGCTTGGTACATAGAATTGTCTATGAAACAAATATAACCCAAAGAATGTTTAATACATTTCATTGAGTTTTTGACTAAATATAAGGTTTCTAACTTTTTTGTAATACTTCCACAGATACAGGATGCTACCAGAGATAATGGAGCCATCTATCTGAACATTGACAATGCTAAACTGGCAGCCGATGACTTCAAAACCAAGTAAGTATTCAGTGTTTTACACATTTTTCACACAAATGCATAGATCAGATATATACCTGCCTCCACCAGATCCTAAGAGAGTCTGCTTTCCTGTTCAGGTATGAGAACGAGTTGGCCATGCGTCAGTCGGTGGAGGCAGACATTGCTGGGCTAAGGAGACTTCTGGATGAGCTGACACTGACGAGGTCAGACCTGGAGATGCAGATTGAAGGCCTTAAGGACGAGTTGATCTTCCTTAAGAAAAATCATGAGGAGGTGAGCACTATGACGGGACAGTAACTCTCGGATGTTAGAAGCAAGGACGCTCATTTCTTACTTGAATAACACAATTTTTCCTGAGACCTTTTCTCACACCTGCACACATACTTTCTAAATAGGAACTGGACGCATTACGCAATACCATGTCAGGTAGTGTGAACGTGGAAGTGGATGCAGCTCCTGGGGAAGACCTGAACCGTGTCCTGGCTGAGATTCGTGAGCAGTATGAAGCTGTGGCTGCCAAGAACCGACGTGAGCTTGAGGGCTGGTACCAGTCTAAGGTGAAGGACAATTACGCCATATATGATACCAAGTGCACATTGTAATCCTGCTTCTTAGCTTATTTAGGTAAAAGAAAAAAATATAACAAGAACAAAGTGCAATGCAAGATTTAACTACTATTTCTTTGCAGATTGACAATCTGGACAAGGAGGTGGCTTCCAGCACAGCATCTCTAGAAACGTCCAAGTCAGAGGTTAATGAGGTCAGGCGCACTTTACAAGGTCTAGAGATTGAGCTACAGTCCCAACTCAGCATGGTAAGTCATTGTATATTTTATTGGTAGACTAGAAGGCACAAGTTATAATACTTACTTTTTTATTAGGTTAACTTTTCATCTCTATCACTTTTCCCAATGCCATTCCCTCTTATCCGTTAAACCCAATCCTCCTACAGAAAGCATCTCTAGAGGGTACTCTAGCAGATACAGAGGCACGCTACTCCATGAAACTAGGTGGACTGCAGTCTCAGGTCACAGGGTTGGAGCAGCAGCTGGTGGAGCTCCGAGCTGATATGGAGAGGCAAGCTCAGGACTACAAGCTTCTGCTGGATATCAAGGCCCGGCTGGAGATGGAGATTGCAGAGTACAGGAGACTGCTGGATGGAGAGGCTGACAGGTGAGGGCAGGTTTTATATATGAAGGAAGCTAACACAAACATGGCTTTTTGAATTTTTCCAAAATGTATTCATGAAACATATTTTCTGTACCTGCTGTGCTAACTTAAAGCAAGTTAAAACAGGTTTCATTCATATAATTTTTTTATTACAGTGGCAAAACAAGCATCAGTAAAACTGTGAAGGTGAAGACCATTTTGGAAGAGGTGGTTGATGGGAAAGTGGTGTCCTCCAAAACGACTTAAATCCAGTGTGGCTACATTTAACACCATGACCTTAATGTCAACCAAAAACATGGTTTTAATTTCAGCATCCACAGCATTCACATCTGCACTGAAATGAGAAAATAAAATGACTCATTGACACAATGACACAAAGACTCCTGCTTTTCATTATGCCATACCTTCATTCAAAAAGATCTACAAGAATTCAGAGGTGTGGTTAGTTTGTGTTGTCCTCAATGCAATACCACAGAATAGTCAGCTGGGCAAGTCTGTAGATGTTACGGGAAAGTAGACAGCATGTGGTTTAGTAATGCTTGTTGATGACCATGCTTTAATGTCAGTTGGTGTTTATTAAAAAGAGTTAAACTTATCCTCTGAGTATGTGGTTAATTACTCACCACCGGCCATAAAAAATCAAACTACTAGTTTACCATAGAAACAGTGTTAACAAAGGACATCGATTTGGTGCCATAACTTTATTGTTCTTTTAAATGTACATTTTATTAATGTCATGATAATAATATGTTTTGGTTACATTGTATGTAATATACATCTGTGGATTAATAGGTTGACACAAAATAGCATTCATAAATATAACATCATGCACATAGCTCCAACCAATGTTGTTACAGAAAACAAGAGAAAGCTGAATATATGCAGATGTATTTGCATTTCTCATTGGTTAACTTCAGCAACAAAAAGGTCCATACATCATACTGAAACTGAATCGTCAGAATATATACATACATCAACTAGGTGTTACATTAAGTATATTAAAGAAGGATAAAGGTATCCTTGGATTTTAAATTAATATGCACACTTCGGGATGTAGCTTTAGTCTAAATACTTGTATGAAGAGAATTTTACACCAAAGTAACTTCATATGTTTCACCACCAATATACATTCCCATGATAAGCCTCTAAAGCTAAGAGGTCAGATACAAAAATTGCTTAAGAAATGCACATTTCTGGGATAAAGTTTTATAGAGATTTGAGACAAAGACAAAAGTATTAAAGTGACAAAAATATGACATATGGAGAAATTAAACTGATATAAATGTTAAGAGCTTTAAATTCTGAAGGGGTTTACATAGTTCACCCAATGGAAACTACCAACACTGATGTCACTTTATAAATACTTACAGACTGCATTGTGTATGCCTCTTGTCTTACATCATGTAATTTTAGATCCCACTGGGCAATTGTCTGATATTACCTAAAGGGCAACTATTTAGCTCGATTAAGGTAGTTCTGCCGGCAAACTCCAGATCCATATATATATATATAAAGCATTTCATATAGCTAGCACCAGTGTTGAACATTATAAATAATTATATTCTCTATTCTAGAGCTCTGCAAGCTGTTCGGAGTACTGGGCTACAGTGTCTTGTAGACTGCCTTTACGGGACATTATCTGGAGAGAAAACAATAATGGTGCATGATTAGCGCTCTAATACATAGTATTAAAGTCAACAGTACTTGGTCTTTACAAAAATACCTTTATAGTGTGGGCAATGAGTATCCGGTTTCCTAATAATAACTTATCTGTCATCTAAATTGATCTGTATATAAACAGTGAGCAGAATTCATATCATGATAATATAAAGTTCATTTTCTTGCTCTCGTCTTATGTCAATTTTGTGCTTATAAGCACCGACTTACCCAAACTGGACAGTTAAACACTAGAAAAAGTGATATTTATTATTCAAATGTCTAGAAATATTTGTCAGCTTAGCTTGTGTTAGCTAGCTGACTAGCGCTAGACAAATCAGCTAAAGATTATTAACACATGAATATATATCAAATGTCCTCTCAGAATTCCTGTCTACTTAGTTAATGTTTGCGATCTGGATACTAAAAGCAATGTTGATTATGACAGCACTTCAGGTTTAGAAAAAACCTTTAGGTTGTGTCAGGTAAGCTAGCTAGCTAATAAAATCACTATGAGGATACATTAAAGGTATAAGATATTCATAACCATAAGCCAGTCTATATTTTAACATACACATTCTTTCTATGTACTGAGCTTTGCAGAAAGACTTTATTTGGTTATAGGTTGAAACAATTGGCTTCATCAAGGTGTTTTTAGAAATCAGTCATTATTGTGTAGTCACTGTCTCGCTGCTTTCCACTAATTTTAACACTGTGATCTTCCTGCGAGCAGCTGTAGGGAAAAAGCAGAAGCATAACATGTCTAATATCAGCAAAAGAGAGACGGTTGAGAGATTTCCTGAGAGGCTTCAAAGTTATCTTCTGCAAGTATGATTTTACTAAAGTCACAGGACATGGCTACTACAAAACCATTACAGGTTTCTTCAGGCATTCTAATTGTGCTTCAAGACAATTAGGTTAATTTCTTTTAAAGATATAAATTTTAAAATATTTTATTTTATGTTTCCTGGGCAAAACGAAATAAACAGAATATCAAACAAGTAATCATATTATTATCAAATAAACTTTTATTAAAATAACTAATGATAGGAAAGGCTCCACTTACCTTGGGGGTCACTATGAAATAAAAAAGAAAGAAAAATTAGCATGAATAATGAAAGCAACATCCAAAAAAATAATTTAAAAAAGTCATACATTTTGTCAGGTAAATGCAGTGTTTGCTTTACCTGTTCTCTCCTTCCAGCAGTAACTTATACTGTTTGATTTCAGCCTCCAGGTTAGTCTTCACCTCCAACAAGGTGTCATAGTCTTGTTTGTTCTGGGCTTTGTTAGCATGAAACTGTTTGAGCTGGAACTCCAGGTCAGTGATGATTTTTTGGAGCTCTGCAAGCTGTTCGGAGTACTGGGCTACAGTGTCTTGTAGACTGCCTTTACAGGACATTATCTGGAGAGAAAACAATAATTGTGCATGATTAGCGCTCTAATACATGGTATAAAGGTCAACAGTACTTGGTCTTTACAAAAATACCTTTATAGTGTGGGCAATGAGTATCCAGTTTCCTAATAATAACTTATCTGTCATCTAAATTGATCTGTATATAAACAGTGAGCAGAATTTATATCATGATAATATAAAGTTCATTTTCTTGCTCTCGTCTTATGTCAATTTTGTGCTCATAAGCACCGACTTACCCAAACTGGACAGTTAAACACTAGAAAAAGTGATATTTGTTTCCTAAACTGTCCAGTTTGGGTGAGCCTGTGCCCACTGGAGCCTCAGATTCCTGTTCTTGGCTGACAGGACTGGAACCCAATGTGGTCGACTGCTGTAGTAGCCAGTCTACCTGAGAGTTTGATGTTTTGTGTAAGCTGAAATGCTTTTCTGTTAACCACAGTTGTAAAGAGAGATTAAATGAGTGGTTATATCCTTATATATCCCCATATGGCAGTTCTAACCAATCTGACCTTTTTCCTCTGATCGCTTTTATCCACATGTTGTTTTCACCCAAAGGTCTGTTGTTTTGGTCAATTCTTTTATCAAGTACTACCCTGTGATTTAAATAAGCTGTAGAATAATGTAATTTCCTTGGACTATGACACATAAAGAATTGATTTTAGTCCCCTGATCTAGAAGGTGCTTGAAGGAAAAAATCTGGATAACATTATTTCCTCCCTTTTTAATATATTCTTCCTGTGCAATAAAGTCATGAAACAAGCTGGCAGCACACTGGTGGGCAGGGACAGGGCTGGGCTTGATGCATCATGGAATAGCACTCATTAAAACTGAAAAGTGATATTTTGTGTTATTCAAAACCACCTGGAACAACAAACCTCCTGCCTTTACAAGCTGCTGCAAGCTTGAGAAATTATACTCCTGTGGCAGTAGTAAGGAGAAGTAATTACATTATTTTGTTGCAGATGGAGTCAGATACTTATTGGACCCTCCAAATGATGTTTTTTTTTTAGTAAAGGCAACAGCTGATTCTAATTACAGAAATTGTACATGACTAGGGTTTTCTTTAAACATTACAGGACCTCACCCAGATAATTATACATACATGCCTGGTATATAAATAAATATTTTAAACCATCATTATCACTCGTCACATAAACTTTGATTAAATAGATCATCATGTATTTGTGTCTGTACTCAGTCATGGGTGTGTTCCTACCATATTGTGTTGGGTCTGCAGTTCAATCTGCATCGTATGGAAGTTGCTCCTCAACTGTCTGAGTTTTGTAGTGGTAGTCTCCAAATCCTCAGTCTGCTCAATGACATTCTTTTCCACCATAGAAACCTATAAAGCACAGCATATCTATTCAAACAGCTTCGGATGACACAAAAATGCCACAGAAAATTCTTTCTTTTCTTCAGTTCATATTTATGGTCTGTTTGGTGTACCTTTTTTTGGAACCAGGCCTCCAGGTCTCTATGATTCTTGGTAACTGCAGCTCCATACTGTTCTCGAATATTTGTCAAAGCCTGGTTAAGGTCAGCAGAGGGAGCTGCATCCACAGTAACTTCCACCTGACCTTCAGCTTCTGCACAAATCCGAGCTTTCTCCTAAAAGAGACGGCGAATACAAGAGATTATATACATGGATTCCACATGGATGGCAATTCAGATCAGTTCGAATGGGAGAATAGTACTCTAGGAAATATATAGAAATTTGTGTTTTGTAGATTATTCCTTTGTTGGAACATGGATTTGGCTTCTCTGGATGAAGTTTGAAGAAACAAGACATATTTGCAATTTATAAATGTACTCATTTAACAAACAGTTGGATATTGTTCTTGAAGTTGTGTGTGTGGGGGTGTTCCATTTAAAGGTTTCCATATAAGCTAACATTCATGTGTTGACTCTTTATGGATATTAATAAAGTCCAGCTGTGCTTCCTCTTAAAGCACATGTGTGATCTAACTGTGAGTCTGTTTTGCTCAGTCAGGAAGTTACTGAGACGGTTTTGCGAGATGATTATGAGATGAATTAACTGAACAAAATGATAAAAGAGCAAAAATACAAAATAACAAAATCTAAAAAATGTGCTTTCAGTACAAATATGAATTGTTACAATACAATACTCACGCCCTTTACCTTACGATAAATACTATATAAAACTTATTATGCACCACAAACAAGGTGAAAGCTACACAATTATGTTTCTAAGTTACTAGCCTCAAAGTGTTGTTAAGGAAACGTTATTTAAAAGCTTACTACCAAAAAACTAACTTTAACTTTTCTAAAAAGCCACGCAGTAACTATGTGATTACAGTATCTGTTTCATGTCCATGCTAGTCTTTCATCAGGGTGTAACTGTTCTGTTTGAGTGTCATGATACACTGAGTCAAGTTTTCAGGTATGTCTAAAACCATGTGCAAAAACTCTAAAATACAGTTTATGGTGTAAGACCCACCAGAGATTAATACACTGAAAAAGTGCTGAATTTACCTTAACAAAATCTACATCTGTTGGAAAATAATATGTTCCACATATGAATACATAAATGCATAATTTATATAAACATTACTTTAATATGTGCAACCAATTTTTCAAACTTTATTATTTTATTTTAGTGTGTTTTTGAGTTTGGAACATCTTTTTTTTATTATTAAATACACAGAAAGAAATCTGTTGGAAATCAGTTGCACATATTAAAGTTCACTCGAAATGATATATTCACATATCCTGTGTATAACATGACTACATCATTCAGAGTAAACTTAATTTTAATTAAGTACAACTGCATATTTTTTTTTCCATTTAAATCCAACAGACATTTTCAGTGTCCTTTATAATTAACTTGTGTGTTTTGTACCTTAATATTTATTTTACAAAACTTCATAGATCAACCCCAGGGTGTTTGCACAGAACCTAGAATTTTGTCTTCCAGACATGAACTGGGTTTGCATTCATGCAAAAGAAATTCCTTGTGCCCCTGTAGAGACTTCTCCTTTGGCCATTTGTTGTTAATCAGATTATCAGGATTATCATAGGAAGTATAGAAATTCAAATTAATGGGTACATTTTCTCACTTCACAGCTAAAACTCTCCAGTATATTACTACTACCAGATGTGTACTGACCCCACCCATCCTCTATTTCATCCTCTGCCATTAGGGGGCAGAATGAAAATTCACAAAGAAGAAGAATGGCTTGTCTAACCAGATTCTTTGGAGCTTTATCTCATTTTATCCCCTTTCACCCATAAACTGTATGCAGTTTATTGGTCTATATACACACTGCTTTTCATATGGTACTCATATAATTTTTAAGGCAATTAAAACTAAACCATGACTTTACCATATGTTTCTTTACAATGACTGCTATACATATGTTGAACTATAATACTACCTTATTTTACTATCATTTTGTATGGCAACTCTGTCTAGTACATAATTAGCCACAGTTTTAGTGTCCTGCAGTAAGTGTGTTTGTAATACTTTCCATTACATTGGCACGGTTTTATTGTGATTCTCATGTCCACTGTTATAGTATAAATATGACAGTCATACCATAGTAACCATGGTAACTATGCTTATGGTGAACTATAGTCTGTAAAAACATGACTTAACAAACAGAGCGTTGTTTGTCAAATAGAAATCAACTAATGCCAGGCACAAATTTCTCTTGCATGCAAATTCTATGTAAAATATATTATTCTGTACTAAGAGCTTGTGGAAGTGGAAACTGCAACAGAACAGACTACAGGAGAGCAAAAACAACCGAGGGGGGGGGGGGAAGGAAAAGATCACCGCATTACTCATACACTGCTTTCCCTGTAAAGACCTCAGTGTTTTGGTTAATGTTGTGGAGCTGAAAGTAGTAACGGGACCCGTTTAAATGTGAACCGTGTAGCCAGATCATGTTCCTACACAGTTTCTACTTTCTGTACTTCTGTAAACTACAGCATAGGTTTCAGCAAGTGACTGTGAATTCACTTTCACTGAGGAACTTCACTTTTATTATATTTAGTCAAACTATGTGAACTATGTGAAACGTTTCCATGGATGATTTTAATTTGAATACAAGTTTCCATGGAATAAAGTGGGAAATGGATAAAAGGAGCACTCTGCACGTTCCGGGCTGTATCTGTGTTGAGTTAGCAGACAGCACTGGAATGCCAGGGCACATGTGAAGATAGACACACCTTTCTTTACAGTTAAAGATGTAGACACAGCAGGAGTGAGAGCATTAGCTCCTCTGTTTGCAGATTTCATTGGTGCTTCCGCAAAGTATAAAAAGGATTTGTCGTGTAAAAAACTACATCCTGTAACAGGAAAAAGTCTAAAACTTACTGTGGCTTACTGGCAGGTTCCTCCTAAAAATTATTTTCTCTTTTTTTTAAATTTTATGATAAATCTAATATTAACTACATATAAAAATCTAATATTAACTACATATAAAAAAAACTGTCAGAATATTATATAAAATGGTCATATCACAGATCACAACTTTGGTGTTGGTACAAAAAAAACCAAATGTCTTTACGTCCTCATGGTGCTTTATAAGTAGGATGCGTTCCTCACTCAGGCTTTCACACTCATTCTCCAGATTTAAGTGGGCTATGGTTATCTCATCTCTGACCTTCCTGTAGTAGGCAGTGTCTGTCTCTGCCGATCTACGGAGGGCCATCTCTAACTCATACCTGAAACGATGTAAAGCATTAATGGAATTAACTCTGGAAATCAGGGAAGCTACACACTTATTCTAAACACAGACACATTGTGATCACTTACATGGTTTTGAAATCGTCAGCAGCAAGACAGGCATTTTGAATTTTTAATTCAATCTCACCGTTGGACTTAGAGATTTGCTGGATCTGGAAAATAAAGAAAGTACTATCATTACTGTCAGCCCATATTGTTTATACTAATGACCCATGTGGGCTGCTAAAGTAAAAAAACAAAAAAAACAGGGAAATAAATGAATAAACAAAATATTTACGTCGGTTTAGAGCAGTGGTCGAGAATTTTATCTGGCTGCAAGGTTTTCTTACAACAACGAGGTACAAGTAATCTGCTAGAACTACTCAGTTGAAACCTGACACTGAAGAACAAACTTGTTCCTGCTTAATTGAAACAAAAGTATGCAGCCAAAAGAATTCAGATATCTTACGACCTTTTGAAGATAAGATACCTAAGATGCCACACTTAGTTACATGCGTAAAGGGAAGCAAGTTGTCACTATCTGCATCACTCACTGAAAACAACCACAGAGAGAAGTTTTAAGAAAAAATTGGCCAAAGCATGATTAGTTAGGCATAATTAGAACAAATGAACCTGTCAGTACGATAAGAGTATGGCAGTAAAATAAAGCAGTTCTAATAGATAAATTGTTTTTTTTGCTCTAGGTGCACAAAAACATTCTTAATTTATTTGTCAGTGAATATAAAAGTATAATGTGATATCAGATTTTTTAAATGCTCAGTATAACCAATGTGGACTATATTTACACCAGCCACATGTTAGGTGCTGTCTCTTGAGGCTAGGTAATGGATATGTAATTAATGGATAAATTGATATTATGTTAGTTAAGAAAATTAAAATAGGAAAACAATCTATTGTCTAAAATAGCTATGCAGTAATAGAATATCTCAGTTCTATATTCTCTGCAAATGTTTTTCTTACTTGCTTAGCAAGACATGTAGTACAATTTTATGCTTACATTTGTCAGATTTAGAAGGAGGTACATCATAATGTTGCAATCATTTCTATATGATCCCTTCCACCTTATTTGTAATCATACCTGGTCATGTAAGCTTTCAATGTTGTTCAAGTATCCGGAATATTCATGGGAGGGAGCAGTATGGCTCGCACACCGCTCCTTAATCTTCCTCTCCAGTTCGGCATTGTTTTGTTGCAGAGAATTTACCTTCTGTATGAAGGATGCCAGACGACCATTGAGATTCTGCATGATGACCTTTTCATTGTCTGAACTGTGAATAGTGGGGCCACCAGCAGAGCTGAATTTCCAAGGAGATCCATAATGTGACTCAGGCCTGGAAAATGAAACGCGGATTCCTTGCCCCCCAGCTCCTCCATACACACTTAGTGTCTTGAAATTATTCATGTTGCTGTCCTGATGGAGACCTGGAGTAAAGAAAAAATGGAACTAAAGCATTTTGCATTTAAGTACCTTGTAGTCCTGCATATGATAAGACAGGTGTCTACCCCTACTGCCATTTATGGCAGTATAGCATCCTCTCCGGTTACATATCTGCATTTTTTGCAAACAGTTACATGATAACATCACGAATGGCATCCATGTCCATTAGCATGTGTCGTTCAAAGTTTACCCACTCACTCAATTTCAGTGACCACTTAATCCTGGTTGGGAACATGATGGAGGTGGAAACTATTCAAGAAAAAAGTTCATACATCTTTTGTTTGAAAATAATTTTCAGGTTACAGCCAACTTTCGTCACTTTTTTCTCAGAAAACTACTCATCCAACTTGTTGGATTTTAGTATTAAACTAAAACAAGCTTTCCCCGAACAGCTATTTTCTTTAAAACAAGGAAAAATAAAATAAATACATAAAATAAAAATAGGACACTGACATTAATACACTTTAATAAAGAATTCCTAGTTAGTGGCTCTTGCATCATAGAAATTTAAACGTGATCTATTCGAAGAAAGTGAAAGTGAACTACTGTGTGCTTGAACTGTGTTTGAACACAGAGGAATGTGACCTCTGTATTTAACCCATCTGTGCAGTGAAACACACACACACACTTGGTAAACACTAGGGGGCAGTGAACACACTTGCCCGGAGCAGGGGGCAGCCCCAAACCATGGGGAGTTGTTGGGGGAGTTAGGTGCCTTGCTCAAGGGCACCAAAGTCTTGTCTTGCCCTGTGCCGGGATCAAATCTGAGACCTTCCAGTCACCAGACAGTCCTCTAACCACTAGGCCACGACTGCCCCAATGCAGATTCATGCCAAAAGGACAATGTTATAGAAAGCTGTTACAGTATATCATGTATAACACAAAACATTTTGTAATATGCAGTGTAATACATACAGTATGTTGGAAAAAGATTTATACATTTATACAATATATGACGGTTTAAAATATATTTGCTCTGCGCAACATATATAGAGGTCTGTGCAAACGCACACACAAAAAATTAAACTAGACTCAATAATAATTGCTTAAAAATGTATGCAGAACAGTCAACTAATCACAGCTCAGTTTATATTAACCATTGGGGAAAATGAAATGGATTAATTTCACAGCTTGAAAAAGTGTGAAATTAAGTATAAATTAAGTATACATACAGTATATTTAACAATATGTGGCACTATGTGTAAACACACCTTCTAATTAAGGTTAGGCTATTTTCTGCACTTCGCTAAAAAAATACAGTTATGCAATCTGCATAGATAAACATATCAACCACTGTTTCTTAGGAATGAGATTCCTAGGAACATAACAGCAGGATATAAGAGAAGAGTTTCAGGTATCCACAGAAGTACTTTTAGCCATACAGCGTGCTACCAGACATAGAAAACAATATATATGCTACAGAGTATGTCAGATTCCTCTCTATAGCAGAGCTATAAATTACCCAGTTGAAACTGAATACTGAATAACACCTGAATACTGAATAAGCACTGAATAGTCATTATCTGGTCTAAATAGTATCCAGAGGATGTATTGTGCATAAGAAGGAAGAAATCCTATGTTCAACCACTTGAATCATCTTGAATCATCTGGCCACCAGGTCATGCAAGGCAAGCTTACTATGTTTATTGTGATTCTTTACAGAAACTCATTTCAGTTTAGCATTCTGTGTGGGCTTGTAATTAGAGGCTGTAAGGGACTCCTGCAAAACGGGAAAGTCCCACACAAGGATCATGTTCAAGTGCCGCACACAACAGTGCCCTGGTCCCTTCTGAACGAATGTATGAACACCCGTTTAGACACCAATCACAGAGCAATATGCTGCAGTGATTGCTTCAGCAAGGGATTTTCCCTGCAGGAAATCTGGTACATCCAAATTATGGACAGTATCTGCAAAACTGCTTCAACCTGAAAACATGGATAACCTGAAAATTACTAAGGATTCTTGCATACAGCAAGGCTTCCTGGACCACTAGATAGTACACCACATCCTGTGGGCCAAATCCACAGGCACAATGCACAACAATGGATCGTGTTGCATTGAGTGAAGACCTGGCACTTGCTAACTCTCTGAATTCAGCTAGCATTCTAAAAGCTCAAAGAGAATTACCGCTGCTGCTGCTGCAAATCAGTGAGCTATGTACTTGAGAAGAGATGGTATTGCACATAGCACCTTGCCCCGAATTAATTGCAAACATGATTTTTTAAAAAGCATCTGTGTTCTGGGGTAGTGGGAGGTGGAAATATGCATTGTGCATGATTTGTTGTTGTGAACTTGTCCTGTGGTTGCAGGGAATAAATAACATATGAAAGGAAGTCTTTTAGGAACTTCAGGCTTCTGAAGTCTAGATGGAAACCACCATGTGAATTACAAACAATGGAGTACATTGAATTGAACCCTTTGTTCTGAGCTATTGGGTTTAAATTTTAGACTGTGCCTCTGATCTATGATTAAATTAGTTTCTTTGGATGGCAAGGGCCCCAAAAAGACTGGTTCCAACAGCACAACCCAAATTCTGTAACTTTTATAGCAAGCCCCATGAGGTCTGATGTCCTTACTGCCCGATGAGCAATGTTTTTGGCTGTGATGCCTCCCACCAGCAGGCCTATCATGGATGGACTCTGCTCGATATTTTAGTGGATGGAGGCACTTTCTAGTTTCTAAAACCTGTGCTCTTTTTTCCAGGCCTTGTTTAGCAATGGACTGAAAAAGCAAATCTGCCATATAGGGCAGATTTCACAAAGTTGATTTCCAGAAGTCTGGCAATGCAGACATTGCCAAACCACACTGGCAGAGAGCCACCCCATGTCCTTGTTTAGCTGTCTCACTGCTATAAGCAAGGTCTCAATCAACTCCTCCACAGGGGCTTGATAGCTGCAGAATAGAGTGATCATTCTGAAGCAAGAAGCAGAAATTACATTTTTTTATCGGTGAGAAAATTTCATCCATGTGCCTGCATTATAAGCGTAGACAGTATTAATCTAGACCTTGTCTATTGAAACAGTACAAATGGAATGACAGGCACGTGAACTATGCCAATCTTTGATTAATCTGTCATATAGCCAAAGGAACAAAACTTGGAGCCTGGGTGTGGTACTGCAGAATACTTTAACAAGGCATTATAAACAGTCAAACAATCAATGGCATTTACAGTGATGGATACATATGAGTAAAAATGATGTATGTAAATGGCTTAGGAAACCCCATCAGGTGTCATTATGGATGAATTCTGGGAAACAGCCAAAAAATGGCTAAAAATAGGGTTTGATGAAATAATATACTTTGGCATCACTACTTTAATAAAACATATACAGTATTACAAAAGACAATGTTTTTTATTTATGGATGTTTAATTTATAGTTAGTCCTAAACAATGCTTTGACTAACTGGAAAAAAACATGCCAATATTTCTGCAAAAATTTAAATAGTAAAGTAAAGTCAAGTCAATTCAAGTAAAGTAAAGTAAAGTAAAGTAAAGTAAAGTAAAGTAAAGTAAAGTAAAGTAAAGTCAAGTCAAGTTATTGCTTTGTTGCTCATTAATTGATCAAATTTGCAAAAGCTGTCATGTTTATCAATTGTAATATCTGCTGTTTGCAAACTTGTGCAACAATGTCTAAAGCAGAGTCTAAAACCTATACCTGTTTTATTCACTATAAACAATTTAATGTTAAATTGTCCTAATTGACCCTAGCTATATTTTTGTATGGTAAATTTAAATACATACAGACATAACAGTACTATTTATTTTAAAACACATTTACAGTATAGAGTGTGTAGTGAAAATGCCTTGTTGTAAAGATGACCTTTGGATTTTCATGTTTATATTATTCTGCATCACACACTCTAATCTGAGAAGTGCTAAGAGCACACAAGACGTATTCCACAAACTGTGACCTCTCTCTGGTAGCACTATCACAGGATTCTGCTGTAAGTAACAAGTTATTTTATTTTATGATTATTAGGAAGTTCACTACAATAAGGCTACTGTTAGACTGTTTGTTTTTGATTATTATGGTTTGTTTCCAAGGTAACTATGCAAACAATTTTACAGTATCTTTTCTGAAAATAAACAGCCTGAACTCGCTAACCTAAAGCCTTTAGGCCGCACTAGCAGTATAAGTGGTTTGTCGTTTCTGTAATTACACACAGCTTGTATAGGCTAATGAGAGATGTGCTTGGGTGCAGCAGTACAGTGGGTGTGTTACTATAGGTGGAGTAGATGTTCAGTCTGTTCAGTTCCGACACTAGATTATGTTGTATAAACAAACCTCTACTCTGTCCTTTGACTTCAGGTGCTGTATACAAAGGGTCAGGCCCTGTGTTGAAATTCTGTTTTTAGTTCCATATGAGAGCCAGAACAGCAGACACAGTTAATATTGGGGTCTTAGGCAAGCACGGGCTTGTGAAGGTTTTTTATATATAGGAGCTACTGATATATGCCTTTATCAGTTAAAGTTTACTATGAGCAACATTTTAGAGGTAGGTCTGATGCAATAGTATGCTCTGGCCCCATCCCAATGTGTCATGGCAATGTAGCTCATGTAGGAGGTTATGGTTGCTGAACTGCTGGATGTCTAGGTGGTGCTCTGAAAACAATGTGGACTTTATAGACAATTTGAGTAGTTTCGAGGATAAAGCTGGCTTGTTAGGGCAGGATTATATTAATCCCACTCATACATGTACTACATCTCTTAGACCTATGCTTATTGTTAATGAAACTATTACTGATCAGGAGATTAAAATACTGTGTTTTACAGAAATGTTGATGATATATTTTTTTTATTAAGTGAACTGTTTGCCTACTGTGCTTGCACACAGATGGGTGCGACCTCCGCATTTAACCCATCCGTGCAAAGAAACACACACACACCAGTGAACAGTAGGGGGGAGTGAACACACTTTGCCAGAAACAGGGGCAGCCCCAAACTACAGCACCTGGGAAGCAGTTGGGCACCTTGCTCAGGGCACCTCAGTCAATGGCTTTGTCCAGCCTAAGAACTTCAATTCCCACCTGTTCTCAGTCCCCAGAGCTTTATTTGTGTTTTTCCTACCTTTTTCATGTTCTTGATTATGCTCAGTTTGTCCACATCATTTGAGTTAGTCCTGTCCCTGTGTATACTTTTTAAACCCTGCTTTTACTTATGAAGTATTTGGATTTCCATGTGAGCCTGTACCTAAGTTTTATATTCCCAATTTTTGACTCTGTGCCTTTTTACTTTGCTCCTAGCCTAGCCTCTGATAATCCGGTAGCACCTAGCCTGACCTTGTGCCTGTTTATACAGCTTTGAATTTGGATTGTGTTTCTTGGACTTTGTTTGTTCTTAATAAATACCTGCATTTGTGTCCACACCCTGTCTAAGCAATTGTCTGCACACTCAACACCCTAACAGATAAGCTGGCTGTTACACAAAAACCTGGACAAAAATTCAATATGTTTCAAGTTCAATATGCTAGCATATATAAGCAACAAAAAAATCTACCCATTTCTTTTGCTAAATATACATGGGTGAGTCAAAAATAATCCATTTTGGCTATGAATTTCTTTTAACTTTTAGAAAAGAAAAAAATATTTTTCAAAACAATGGCCCAGCTTTTCAATAGACTTTGTCCATCTGTCAACAAGCTTTCGTATTCCCACATAAAAAAATGTTTTAGGCTGAGCCAGGAACTAGGCTGAGCCAAGAATGCACAGCTGTCTTCACCACTTCACCGCTTCATCAGACATGAATCTTCGTCCTCTTAGGGCTTCTTTTAGGTGACCAAACAGGTGATAGCCCGATGTTGCAAGATTAGGACTATAGCAAGTATGATTTAAAACCTCAAAACAAAGTTGTCATGCAACAACACAACACATTTTTCACATTTTCACATTTTGGGCAGCAATTTTTTGTGCCATTGCACAAAATGCACGTACACAAAATGAACTTATGGAACACATTCAAACCTACACAGTGACTGGGGAGACAGAGACCCAGTATGTAAAAAAAGAATGGATAAGACAGTTCAGCCAACAGAGGTTTTAGTATAACTGGATTATTTTTGACTCACCCTTAGACCCCCAGGGCTGTGTTCTAAATTTCTTTGTTAATTTGTGGATTTCACATTAACAGTGGTCATTTCTTTAGACAATATATTAATTGTTAGACTTTAATATATTTTGGTAATCCAGAAAACCCACTGAGACCAGCAGTGGAGTCCATTCTAGATTCAGCAGAGATTAATCACAACATAAACTGATTTAATATAAGCAGTCAGATTAAATGTAGTCAGTATACAGTACTGTGTAAAAGTATTAGGCACATACAAAGAAATGTTGTAAAGAAAATTTTAATATGTGAAAGACAAACGCCACAATGAGCTGTAAATAGTCGTTAGTAAAGAAAGTCAGGATTCGGTGTGACTGCACTT
>JAOVVF010000004.1:21056842-21068786 GCA_028565595.1 Duopalatinus emarginatus
TAGATCAGAACAGTATTTAAACAGGATTTAATCCGAGCCGCACTCTGTCGCCACCTAGTGTTAGAAACGCAGAGACCGTGACCAATGACGTGTCTCCGCGCTGAGTCTCGGAACCAATCAGGAGCCTCATCGCTCTGAATAGAAAGTGAGATGAGGAACAGAGTAACGGGACGCGTCTCCGTGGAGGATGGAAACCTAGCAGTGTTGGCTAGCTAACGCTACCCGTTCACACGCTCGCTCACACGGTGTAACAGTTAAAAGGTAAGGAGTTTACTCGGTAAAACTAGCTAACTGGCTAACAGGCGTTATCAGGCGGCTTTAGCTAACCGTTAACCCTGGTAAAGACAGACCCAGAGACACAGAGACACACAGAAAGAGACACAGAGGTAGCTGTTGTCCTGTACTGTTAGCTAGCTTAAACATGAATGATGAGAAACCGAGTAGAAACATGGTGTTAATCTGATCCTTTAAAGTCAATATGGGCTTTATTAAAGTGTTTATTTAATACAGAAGGAGCCTGCTGGTGCTCTGTGTCTGTACTGAACTATAGAGAACAGGTCTTAATGGACAACAAGGGAGTGGCTGTGAAGAGGTGAAGAAATACATGAAATATACACCATTTACCTTTTATTTATTATTGATCAGGAAATAGTTTTCCTTCATAAACTATAAGTCAGTATCTGACTTCCAGACTGACAATGTAAAGCACTAGCTATTGTCCTTAAATTATTTTTATTTTTATTTTTATTATTATTATTATTATTATTATATTTCTATTTCTACTATTACTGTGCATTGTTTTTAGTTAAGGAAAAAAAATGTTAAGGTTACAATGAAATTAGTGTTTCTTTTATTAATCAGCATTGTTTGCTTTACAATTTCTAAAGTATTATATGTTCAAAATGTAAATTTTTATCTTTTTTAAATATCCATTCTTTATGTTTGTTGACTTGCTTTTACTTTAATGATTAAAAAACTAATTGTATATTTCATATAAATATATTTAAAATATTATTTCTGTTTGGCAATAGCACCAGGCTATTAAAACTATAACCTTTAATTGACGTGCCAGAAAAAAACTGGTAGACCAGTCTAATACTTGACCCCCAAGAGCTTGCAGAAATATTCTCTAGGCAATAAACACCATTCTTCCTGCAGAATGATCCACAGATCTGTTGTATTCTGAGGACTAGGAGTTCTGAGTTCTGTGGCACGTTAAGCAACAATCCAACGGCACTTTACACACACAATAAGTAAACATAGCTAAAATATATAACTTTTAACTTTTATATCTTTTAAAATATCCATTGTTTATGTTCGTTGACTTGCTTGTATTTTTATGATTTAAAAAACGAATTGTATATTTAATATAAATATATTTAAAATATTATTCCTGTTTGGCAATAACACCAGGCTATTAAAACTATAACTTTCAACTGACGTGCCAGAAAAAAACTGGTAGAGCTTGCAGAAATATTCTGCAGGCCTAATATTCCACAGATCTGTTGTATTCTGAGGACTAGGAGTTCTGAGTTCTGCGACACGTTAAGCAACAATCTGACGGCACTTTACACACACAATCAGTAAACATAGCTAAAATATATAACGTGTAGTTAACAATCCCAGATGTGTTCAATAACGTTGAGATCTGCTGACTTAGGTGGGAATGGTAAAACCCCAAGCGAAATATAATTTGGCGTCTCTAGACGTGTGTGGTGGTGCATTTGGAGTTGGTGTTGGAAGAGGCCAAACCTATCAGAAAGAATGATCAGGTGGAACCTGTCAGAAAGGAAGGACACATAGCGTGTCAGACGAGCGTAGACGTACCTGCCAGCTAAACAAACCCCATACCATTATGGAG
Source organism: Duopalatinus emarginatus (assembly GCA_028565595.1). Lineage (NCBI taxonomy): Eukaryota > Metazoa > Chordata > Actinopteri > Siluriformes > Pimelodidae > Duopalatinus > Duopalatinus emarginatus. The sequence continues at coordinate 21,058,704 of JAOVVF010000004.1, forward strand.
CCACTACCAGTATATGTATTTGCATAAGCTTGTCTGTATAATTTCGGTGTTCCACAGCACGTCACATAGGCATCCCATATGTGTTTGATAACGTTGAGATCTGGTGACTTGGGTAAAAATGTCAAAAGCCCAAACTTGGATAAGCATTTTTATAACCATAATTTGTCTCTAGAAGTTTGTGGTAGCACATTGTCCTGTTGGAAGAGGCCAAAGCCATCAGAATGAATGCAGCACAAAAAAAATTCATCAGAAAGGAAGCACACAAATCGTTTACCTTAAGACGTTTGTAGACGTACCAGCGGTCCCATGTAATAACAGCTAAACAAACCCTATACCATTATGGAGTGCTTTTTTTCGACAGCACTTCAGTGTGTAACACAAAAGCTAGATATTATTAATGTTGTTAATGACTTTTATAGCTGGAAGCTGCTGATTTTTAATAGAGTATCTATATAGGCATAAAGAGGGTTACTTTAAGCAACCATCACTCCTGTGTTTCAGTAGCACATTGTGATAGCTAATCCAGATTTATCATGTTAAAAGCCAAACCTGATTATTAGAAAACCCTTTTGTAATTATGTTAGCACAGTTAAAAACCATTGCGCTGATTAAAGAAGCAATAAAAGTGTCCTTCTTTAGCCTGTTAGTGTCTGACTCATCAGCATTTGTGGGTTTGATTGTAGACTGTAAATGGTCCAAAAAAACTTCTCTTCTGAAGGTTGATTGTCTATTCTTGTTATAAGAAAGGAAGGAAATTCCACCCGACAGTTAGACAAAAAACTGAAGATTTCATACAATGGTGTGTTACTGTCTTCAAAGAACAGCACAAACGGTCTCTTACCAGAATAGAGAAAAGTGAAAAGCCCTGGTCCACATTGGAGCAGGGGGACGAGTACATCAGAGTTTTTAGTTTGAGAAACGGACATCTCACAGGTCTTCAACCTTGACCTTCATTGAATGGGGCCCTCAAAACACCAGTCTTAGAGGTGACTTCAGATGTAGGCAGTAGGAGTTGCAAAGAAAAAGCCATATTTGAGACTGGAGATATTAATGAAGATATTACAATGGGTCAAAGAACACAGACACTGGACAAAGGAAGACAGGAACGTCTTATGGATGGACAAATCTAATTTTAAGGTGTTTGGAACACAAAGAAAACATTTGTAAGATGCAAAAAAAATATATGAAATGTTGGTCAGGGTGTGCTAAAGTGGTTAGTGAGATAAGTTAAGATTAATATATGAGAAGAAGGAGCTTGGACCCTGATGGATAAAGCAGATAAGAGAATGACAGACCAACTGACTATTGTTCATGTAGCAGCTGGAACTACTGTCTGAACCGTGCTGTTATTGGTCAGAATAATGCACATATTCTGACCAGTCAAATTCAGCATATTGAACGTGCTGTACACACATGAACGAAGTGGGCTAAAGCAAATGTGCAGTCCAATCAAAGTAGCATTGTTTAAATAAAGTTCGGCACAGCATTTTGTATATGTCATTCACGTTACACCAGATTGACAACTGTTGGATACGATAATAATCTAAAGGCAAGAATTTCTAGGGATTCTGGCCAGTACAACAGAGTTTCAGTGTGAGAACCAGAGTGGAAAGCTAGAACCATTAACCACCAGAACACCTTTGATGAGCTGAGAGTGTGTTTATTGAAGGAAGCTTAAAAATTATTTTTATTACTTATATTAACAGTGTGATATTGAGAAGCATGTGCTCAACCCTTACAAAGACACAAGAATAACAGGATTGTTCTTCGTGTTGTTCTTTTTTTCCCTGATAGATGCAGTTCATGCTGCTGTTTAGTCGCCAGGGCAAGCTGCGCTTGCAGAAGTGGTACGTTGCACTGTCCGACACACAGAAGAAGAAGATCTCCCGCGAGGTCATCCAGATGGTGTTGGCTCGCAAACCAAAAATGTGCAGCTTTCTGGAGTGGAGAGACTTAAAAATTGTGTACAAGAGGTAAACAGGATGTGGATTTGGTAAAATATGTTAGTAGGGTCTTGAATACCTTGAGTCAGTCCTATTTGGAGAATGCACTGAATTACAGCTTGGCTGATGATATTATTACAGTGTATCCTGTAATTGGTCACAGTGTAGTCAGTGTCAAGACATGATGTTCCTAATGTTTAGTGGTAAGGTCACATATATGACGTTCAAAAACAGAACTCAGCCTTTTTCTTTGCAGATATGCCAGTCTGTATTTCTGCTGTGCTGTGGAAGACCAAGAGAATGAACTGATAACCCTTGAGGTCATCCACAGATACGTTGAGCTGCTGGACAAGTATTTTGGCAGTGTGAGTCTTAATCCTCAGTCCTTAGCCTTATACCTTATGGCTTTCAATTTTTCATGCATATTTCTATTGTCTTATACAAGGTATGTGAGCTGGACATCATATTCAACTTTGAGAAGGCATACTACATCTTGGATGAGTTCATACTTGGTGGGGAAGCTCAGGAAACGTCTAAAAAGATTGTACTGAAGGCCATCGAACAGGCAGATATGTTGCAAGAGGTGAGATAAAGCTTTATGCTGTAGGAGAATACACTGTTGTAATAACCTCCACTCATCTAGGAAGGTTTTCTGCTAGATTTGTATTTATTGAACTACAAGAGCATTAATGAGATGTTGGGTAAGAAGGTATGGGGTTCAGTCTGTGTTCCGGTTTGTCCTGAAGGGCATTGAGGTTAGGTTTTTCCACTCCAACTCCGGCAAATGATGTCTTCCATGTGCTTACTGTGTGTACTGGATATTATATCCAGACCCCTTAGATCCAGTGAAGGGAAAATGTAACCTAATAGCATACAAAGACAATTGTGTGGTAATGAAGAACCACATATAGGGGATGGTCAGGTGTCTACGACTATCCTGTTTGACCTTATAGTATATAAACAGCTGCATGTTTATTCTAACATTATAAAAAGTCATGCTTTGGTATTGTGCATGTTGTAAATGCTGGCTTTGAAAATATGGCACATTTCCTAGCAGGATGACTGCAAAGTTTTTGTCTCTGTGCATAACTGTTATACCCTTTTCTACATCCAGGAAGCAGAAGCACCCCGCAGTGTACTGGAGGAGATTGGACTAACATAAAATTCCAGACGTCTACAAAATCACATTCTCATTTTCTGCCTTTTCAGTATACATGTGTGTCGACCTTTATATTGAACTCAGACATTTAGTGAAATATGCAACTTTCCAGTATACTCTGATTAATCCATTTTCACCTGCCTTCAGTTTTAAGTTGATATGTACATGATCTTGGACAACAAAGCAATCTGTCGAACCAGAACACCAAATCAGCTCGTTGTATGATGACCATTATTTTCATTACCTCACTTTGTGTCCTTCACTGCCTTAAGACACATGTTCACAATTGGATTTTCTGTTTAGATTTTACTGGGTATGAACTTGTCATGTCTTTGTAGGTCCCAGTGGTATCAAGTACTCTAGATTAAAAGTATAATGGAACACCATGTCATAAGTATTTACATGCTAGTGGACTGTATTCTGTGAAATCAAAGTTACTACGGCAGTATTACAAAAAAATTATAAATTACCGAAAACACTGTAAATGTCAACCAGCTACCATCAGGATTATGGATAACAACATGCTTTGTATTATTGTCGAAGTGTTTCATCAGTAATTCCTCACTTAAATGGGTACCTTAGCACCCTCGCACAAAGATTTACTCACCTTTATTAGATGATGCCTGTTCTTGCTTGTTCTCCACTGTTTCCATCATGGCACCATTATCAAGACTGTAGACTGGTCTTTAAGACAAATGGCTTCAATAATACATAAAAACATATAAGGGATCTTCATCCTGGATTGCGTTGTGTCCTGTAACGCGTACTTCATAACATGCGTCCCAGGTTTATTTTCAATACCAAAGAATTTCTCTGGTCCTGTTTGTATCAGTACTTTCTAGATGACACTGTGGTTCACTGCCTAGTCTATCTCTTTCTCTTAAAAAAAAAAAAAAAGAAGCTCCTTCAAAATAAAATGCAAAGTGGTGTTAACACTAACTTTTCTCTCATTATTTCCCCATGGCTGCATATCGAGTTATATTTTATACTACAGTCTGTTTAATGACTGATGGTTCGACTCCAGCGCTTGTTGAACACTGGCTTGGAAATAAAAGGTGTTTTTCTAACCTTGTCCATTTTGATGACAGGAAGGGAACATGATGGTGTCACCCACTATTCTAGCTCGTCTTTCTTAATAATCGATGTGTTATGTGTTATGTGTTATGAGATGCCCTTCTGCTCACCATGGTTATAAAGAGTGGCTATTTATGTTACCCATAGCTTTTACATTAGCTCAAATCAATTTGGCCATTCTCCTCAGACCTCTCTCATGAACAAGGTGTTTCCAGTCTCTGAATGTTTTTGCATCATTGTGTGTAAACTTTAGAGTTTTGTGTGTGAAAATCCCAGAATGGTTAATAATGATGATGATAAATCACAGCCAGGAGCTTCTTAAACTAAAAAAACACAATCTACACGACCTCTCAGCAAATATTTAATATCTCGTCTACATTGAAGTGCCAGAAAGACTGTTGCAGATGAGCCTGTGCAAAATACATAGCAATGCACGTTACTGGTTGCCTCTGACAGTGCAAACGGTATATGAAGTGACAGACATCTACAGAAGCTATATAATGGTATAGGGCTTGACAGGTAAACTGTATGTGTGCCTCCTTTCTGATGAGTTACACCTGTTCATGCCCTGCATTCATTCTGATGAGTTTGGCCACCATGCGTCTAGAGATGCCAAATTATGGTTAGAGGAACGCTTATTTGAGTTTGGGGTTTTGCCATTCTCGGATTGTGAACCGTTCTGCATGAAGTATGCTGTTCATTGCGTATAGAATATTTCTACAAGCTTGTGTTCCTATCAAGTATTAGACTGGTGTACCATTTTTGTCTAGCACTTAAGTGTATTTATTGGCAGTATAAAATGACTACAAGAACTGACTAATATATAAAATTACATGGAAAAGGTTGGCTCTTAGATCTGCTACTGTAATATGGTTTTAAATATGCTTCATGGATCACAAGTAATTAACTGTTCAGCTGTTTCTGTGCCAGCCGTGAGTCACTGCATTATTAATCCATGATGAAAAGAGCTAACAAAAGGCACATGGTTCATTTCCGATCTCTTCCATCTGTTCATCAAATTGCGGACCGAAGACAGTCTATGCCGAAAGCTTACTGTGTGCTCGTTGTCATAGACTGTGAGACAGATATATACTAAAGTAGCAGAAAAACTGCTACACCAATCTTATGCTTGGTATGAACTTCACAAGCTTGTGGAAATATTCAACAGGCATTAAATGCCATACTTCCCGCAGAACGGTCCACAATTCTGATGTATTCCGAGGTGTAGGATCTCTATGTTCCATTAACACATTGCATTGCATCCCAGACATGTTCGATAATGTTAAGATCTGGTGACTTAGGTGTGAATGGCAAAACCCCAAACTCAGATGAGTGTTCCTCTATCATTTGGTGTCCCTAGACATATGTGGTGTCATATTGTCCTGTTAGAAGAGGCCAAACCCATTAGAATAATTGCAGGACATGAACAGGTGTTACTCATCAGAAATGAGGCACACGTAGCGTTCACCTGTCGGAGACGTTTGTAGGCGTAGCATGAAATGGTAGCTAAAGAAAACACGTTATTATGAAGCTACCACCAGACTATTTTTTTTAATAGGCTCGTCTGTACCAGTTTTTCTGGCATGACGGTGAACATCTGCTGTTTCATCACATCCTATTTTTGAGTGTTAAGATCCAACTAATTTATTATCATTTGATTTATTAATCAAGGCTTTTTTAGCCAATTTTTGCTGCATCATTTATTAAACATGCTTATTAAAAATGTACATTTGATTAAAACATTGATAGGATCAATTCTGTTTAAATAAACTGCCTCCACTTCATCACTGACACAATCTTGTAAGTTTAATATAAAAGTAAAACCTGGATTAAATTGATGGTTTAATAGATACATATACTAATAGTTTAAACCAGGTTAAAGCTTCATCCCTTGTGGAAGCTGTAAATCTAATAAAAATAATACTCAGAAAATGTTGATCACATTTATTTACATATCAAACAGAGATCAAAACCGATCAGAACAGGCAAAACTTGGAAATACAGCAAAGTCTTTTCCTATACACTCACTGCACAAGGCCATTTTCAATAGCAATGCTGGTAGATGCAGTACAAGTGTCTTCAGGCGTACTTGATTTCATTTCCACATTATCTTGGCTTGAGACGGGGTTCTCAATCTCATCACCCTCTCCAGCCTTTTCTGTGTTTTGTTTATCTTCGTTTTTTGGTGTCTGTTCGTCCTCATCCTCCTCTGACTCTATAGCAGAAGCTGCTGAAGAGCTCACGCTGCAGGATTTGCTGCTCTTTCTCTTCTGTTTCTTTTTGCTCTTTTTCTTCTTCTTGCTCTTTTTCGAGCGCTTGTGATGATGTACGGAGGTGTTCGTCTCTGCTGAGGAAGCGTCTTCAGGCTTTGGGCTTTTGCTCTCACTCCTCTTACTCTTCTTCTTAGAGCTGTATTTTAATTGGTCTTCAGGGATGTTTGATTCTGATCTCTTAGAAGATCTTCTCGAGTCTGCATACGAATGGCGACCCTCGTTCTGAGGATTTGTTTCTCTGCCTCTGCTACGTGATCTGCGCCTCTCGCGGCTTCTGCTCCTCCTGCCATGATCATCTATAGAACCTTTTTCCCGTCTCAGAGAATGATGAGCTCTTCGACTCTCTCTGCTTTTGCTGCGACTCCGTCTCTCCCTGCTGCGACTCCGCCTCTCCCTGCTGCGACTCCGCCTCCATCTGTGGCCATACTTCTCACGACTGCGGCTCCTCCGGTCACTCCGTCTGCTGCGAGATTGGTCAGGACTATGGCCACGCTGTGACGCCACCCTGTGCCGGCTGCTGAAGCCTCCACCACGATCAGAGGACAAATGGAGATCACGGTCTGCCTCCCAGAATTCATTACCAGGATTTTGAAACACGTGGAGGAAGTTGCAGTGCTTCCCCTTTGGACACTTATGCCTGTCAAAAAGTCCTAAAATTACAAAAATAAAATAAAATCAGTGTGGGATTTTCGAATATATTTATACTGAAAGGTCTAACACAGTAAAGGCAATTAAAACAGAACTACAGCAATCTCATACTTGCATCTGATCCTGGTTCAATTTATTATATTTTTTTGCCCCAGCAGCAGCTCGTGACCATACATTTTGGAGTTGGACGGCATTAATAATGACTGCAGTACACAAACTGTCCCTGGATGAATTACTACATTGGCAGCCATTTTTAAAAGTTTGGCAATGTAGCACACTGCGGTCTGATAATCTATCCCATAATTCAGCTGGAGCTGCAAAGGTGTCTGAAGATGAAAAATGGCAGATAGCTATGAATAATCAGAAGAAAAAATATTACGATTAATATTAATCAATCATAATCATAATATTATGATCATAATATTTATAATTTAATTATTTTAAATATTATGATTGCGTCACAGGATTTTGGTTTGATGGTGGTTGGTGTGGTACAGTGGTACCATCATTGGCTCCCATGTGAGAGACCTGGGTTTGATTCCTGGTCTGGCCAACCTGTGTTACACCAATGTGTTACACCAATAAGGGTCCTTGGGCAAGACTCCTAACACTACATTGGCCTTTCTGTAATACCAGTAACCTTGTAAGTCGCTCTGGATAAGGGTGTCTGCCAAATGCAGCAAATGATGGCAGTATGTCTGAGGACGTAGTACGTAGTAATTGCATGCACAGTTGAGTCATGAAAAATCCTACTGCTTTATTGGTCAAGCAGTGCACACTGGTATGTCATTTGGGACATTGCCCAGGTGAACTGCGCTTTACCAATATTTAGGATTTCCGGAACGTCCAGTTCCATTAAACCTCAGAAACCAGAGAAAAGACCTGCTATTGCTATAAATTGATAATTGCTGCAGAAGCCAGTTGAAAACACTGAATGTTTTTCTTCTGGTTTAATAAAAAAAACTGAATGCTTACCACATATTGCCATTTTCCACTTAGTCACGGGTGAGAACTCGCACTGCAGTTGCCTCCCTGCATACCACCGTCCATTGAACATCATAAAAGCCTCTTTGCACTGATCCTCACTACACACAAAAACATCAAAGTCAAAACACATCCAATCATACACTGTACACCAGAACAGCTCTACATAGGATTTATTTCACTTACGTCTCATACTGTACATAAACGTTGCCTCTTAAGTGGGGTTCAAAGTTGCAGCTCACCTGCAACGGTGCAAGAAACAGTTTAATACCCGACACTTCCTGTAGTTCTGACTTCCACAGACGTTCTGTTTAGGTTTACTCACCTTAAACTGCACAACTTTGCCTGCATTCCTGAATTCTGGCAGAACGTCATCATAAAAGTCCAGAAACTGCTGCCGCACCTCGTCCTCGCTGTACTCGAGACTGGCGTCTGTATCGTAGTCGTCGCGTCTGCTCTGGTCCATGGCGAAGGTCACAAACATACCCCGGACCATCAGAGTGCTACTTGATGATGGATGATCGTGTTTTCTGGAGCATCTGTTTATAAACAGAAGAAAATGATGACCACTGGAAAGAGGAGGGTCCAGGTGCAGCTTTACAGAGCACCTAAAACACACCCTAATAAAGAAAGGAGGGCAGCCGTGGCTCAAGGATTAGAGAATAGGTCTTGTGATCCCCTGTGCCAACAAGACATGACTGTGCCCTAGAGCAAGGCAAGTAACTCCTTACGTGTGTTTACTGCCCCCAAATGTGTGCATTCACTACTAAGATGGGTTAAATGCAAAGGTCAGATTCTACAGTGTGTACAAGCAAAGTCGGTCAATCACTTCACTTTCACTTCACTTGTTTTAGTCAATAACCGAGGTGCCTGCAGCTCAAACATAGCTGTCTCTTACCGGTCTCCAAATCTGCACGCTCCAGTCTTGATGTAAAAGGGGCAGTTTGCCTTGTCCTTTTCTGTCCCATAATCCACTGGGGCATCAGGGTTTTTCCAAGAACCTCCATTTTCCAACTAAAAAAAATAAAATAAAATCAAGCAGCATACAAATATGAACTAATTGACTCCATACATCTCCATACTCCATCTCCAACTGTAAATATTTCTGCGCAGAAGTGTTCATAGATACCTGGCTTTCTGCTTGATCCAACAGTTTCTGTACAGCTTCCTATAAATGGTGCAAAGACACAGTATGACTCGTAAAAACCTGCAGGCAGCTACAGATATCTGTCAGTATTAGTTAAGACCGCCGAGTGAACGTGAATCATTTCCGCCAAAGCGCGTTTTCACTGCTGGCAGATTGAAAAGGGACAGTGGAAAATGTAGGTGGCAAAACATATACTGTTAAACTATTCATCAAAAGATACATTGGCTTCAGATGAAGACGCCCACAGGCTTGTCACTCTTTCTTTTGTGTGTATCTTAGTTAAGGAAGCAACCGTTATGCAGCACAATCAAGACAACCAAAATGATTTTGGAAGCGTACAGTGTACATCAGATGGTCATGAACGTCTGTAATTATTTTTTGCAGTTTAGAAATATTACTTGTGATGACACCTGAACCTAGGCATCCTGATATTTTCTAATATGAGTTCTGGATCCTGCTACCTGGGCAAGTCCTGAGAATGGTTCAAATACTCTAAAGTGGCAACAGAACAAATTTGAATGACTGGCTCCCATGTGTGAGACCTGGGTATGATTCCCAATCTGGGCAAACCAGCCTGTGCGACACCAATAAGGGTCCTTGGGCAAGACTCCTAACACTATGTTGTCCCACCTGTAATACCAGTAACCTTAAGAGTAGTAAATGTAACTTAAGCTTTCTATCATGACAATGGCAAGTTATTTACATTTACATTTCTGGCATTTGGCAGACGCTCTCATACAGAGCGACTTACAAGGTTACTGGTATTACAGGTAGGTCAAGTGTTAGGAGTCTTGCCCAAGGACCCTTATTGGTGTAGCACAGACTGGCTGCCCAGACCGGGAATCGAACCCAGGT
>JAOVVF010000004.1:21069793-21090162 GCA_028565595.1 Duopalatinus emarginatus
ATTGGTGTAGCACAGACTGGCTGCCCAGACCGGGAATCGAACCCAGGTCTCTCACATGGGGGCCAATGATGTTACCACTGTACCACACCACTTGTACTTGGGGACCTACCAAGCACTTCGGTGTATAGTTTAGGAACACGTTCAGGTTATACATCTTGTTTTGCTCGTTATTTTTGTATTGGGTTTTGTATAGATGATTTCTGGCAGCATCCTAACTTCAAGTACTTTAAATTCTGGTCTCTCAGCACTAGCCTTGAATAAGTGCTTTTGTAAGTTGCTCTAAGTAACAGTGTCTGCTTAGTGCCAGAAAAGTAACTAAACAGCAGCACATTCACTCTTAAAAATAATTCAAATCCACACACACACACACACATTTTTATCCTTGATTCCTGCCACTAGGCAAAACAGCTGAACTAAATAGAACTTTATATGTCATCACTACAGTCTGTGAGCATCTGTGTGGTACCGAAGCTGTGTTCAGACACTCACTCACTCACTCACTCAGGGATTAGAGCAAACAGCTGTTTGGACACAATTTAGATGTTACCCTGTTATATAATTAGGCAGTAAATTTGTCACATAAACAAATGAGATCCAAAAAATCTGCACCACCATGTGTGAAGCCATGGGCACTTCCATATATCCAATGTTTTTTTTTTTTTACACAGATGAACTGAATGTTTACAAGATTATTCTGCATGTATTAGATATGCCATGAAGGCACATGGGTAAATATATATATATTTAAAACATTGTGAAAACACATGTTGTGTATGTGAAAAACTGAGAGCAAGAGGATATATATATATAGATATCAGCCTCTTTGACTTTATCCTCCGAATGCAGGGATCACCTCTCTGTCTTTCTTCTCCTGCTGTTTCTGCTCCTGCAGCTCTCTTTCCTTTCTCTGCTGTTCCTCCCATTCCTCCTTGATCCTCCTCTGCAGTGAACAAAAATAACAAGATAGATAGATAGATAGATAGATAGATAGATAGATAGAGGAGAGTTTAACACCAGGACAGCTCATAGACTGTTTTCTTGGCAGGAGTGGTTACATTGTATACTGTCATAGCAGGGTCAGATACTCGTTTTTATTCCCGTAATTGATAGGAACTTGATCAGTTTATAATCTTTTACAGTTTTATAGTGAGTGCTATATGGAGTTGATGTCTTTCGTAGTGGGACATTGTGCATTCTGTTAATAAAAAGGCAGCCATCAGCTTGTGGTTAAGGAACCTGCCTTAGGACAAGAAGGTCCCAGGTTCTAGCCCTGCAACCGCCAAGACTCGACTAAAATGCCCACAAGCAAGTGACCTAACCCTCAACTGCTCCCCAGGCAAGGCGGATAAGGGGCTGGCTACCACTCTGGGAATGGGTGCTCACTGCCCCCTAGTGTGCACTAGTGTGTGTTTCACTGCAAGGATGGGTTAAATGCAGAGGTGAATCGCACTGCATAATGGTCAAAAGAGAACTCACTTTCACTGTAAAGGGAGTTGGCAGAATTCAAGACAAATAAGCCAAAACATATATATTATATATATATAGTAAGTCAAAAATTATCCACACACAAGATATACTAAAACTTCTATTACTACTACAACCTCTGTACTAGGTCGCTGTCTTCCCAGTCACTGGCTTGAACATGTTACATCAGTTCACTTGTGACTGCAGTGCGACAAATAATGGCTGCCCCACTTAATGAAGATCAGCGTGCAGTGAAAAAGGATCAACAATCAACAGTGATCATTACAGTGAGATGTTCACTGAAGAGCTAAAGCTTAAAATTCAAAAACAAAGCGCAGAGGACTGCTATCCAGTGGTGTTGTGACAATGCACAACACATCTGCACACCACTGCCCATTCTGTCATATACACTCTGTCATATATTTTGAGGTGTTAAAGCGTCCTCCCTATTGTCCTGATTTTGCAAGATCAGACCATCACCTGTCTGGTCTCTTTAAAGCAGGGCTGCTCCTGGAGATCTACCACCCTGAAGAGTTCAGATCCAACACACCTGACTCTAATGTTCAGTTGCACCTGAAGGCCTTCATTACCTGGATCAGGTGTGTTAGATTCGGGTCGGAGCTAAACTCTGCAGGGTGGTAGATCTCCAGGACCAGGATTGACCACCTCTGCTTTAAAGAAACCCTAAGAGGAAGAAGGTTGATGTCTGATGAAGAGGTGAAGACAGGTGCATTAGTGGCTCGCAGCTCAGCTTAGAACATTTTTAAATGAAGGAATATGAAAGCTTGTTGACAGATGGACAAAGTGTGTCTATGTTTGTCTATTCTCATACATTACCTCTTCGGCCTCCTTTTTCTTCTGGGCAGCCTCCTCTTTCTCTTTCTTCAGCCTAAACTCCTCTTGTGCAATTTTCTCTCTCTCCAGCCATTCCTGGTGTAATCTCTCTTGCTCTCTGAATATACAGTGTCACACACAGAACTTTTCACTGATGCACTGATCATAAGCCGAGGGACAGCTGACCATTGCAAGTATGGACAAAGTAAATACCTTTGCTCTTCGTCATCCTTATTTTCATCATCCTCATCATCTTGGTCTTGGTCAGTTTTAATCCGATCAGCACCTGCACAGGATCAGTAACTTTATTATTTAAGATCATTGAAGGCTTTGTGGACATTAGGGGTACTTTTAAATGTTTGTAAACATGTCCTCTGAGTTTAAGTGCACTATATGAGAGGTTAGACAGTAAAAACATACTGGGACTTTGTCTGAGTTTAGCAAGTGCTTGACGTTTTCTTTTTCTTCTTTCCTTTTTCAGCCAGGCACGTCGTTGTTTACCACTAAACACACACAAAAACAGACATTTTAAAAAGTTTTTATTGGTCTGTCAGACTACTTTACAGATTAGGCTACGTCCTAAACCATCACTTCCCCCTAAATAGTCCATATAGAGGCTTCATTCTCAGACCTCAGTAGAGCAGATGGCTGGATTTCCACATCTTCATGCTGATCCTCAAGTGAGGTCTGAACGGTAAACTGGTCACTCGTCGAACAGTGGCACGGATCTGTCGATAACATGTTAACACATCGTGCTAGCCGCCGGATTACAACAACATTTTCAGCTCGGGTGAAATTAGCCGCGCACGGTGATGACGTTTCCCGTGGCGCGCCCGAATGCCGTGTTTGTCGCGCATGCGCGGTCGTCCTTGCGCGGATCGGGTGAAAGAATTCGGGAAAGTTCAGCATCACTTGAGTGATATATTTCATTTTTATTCACTTTAATGACTGGTTTGCATTCGGGCTTGACATCCGGGCTGATCTGAATCTCGGTTCTGCTGGATACACACTCCGAAAATGGCGGATAAAGAAGGTAACGGTTACGCGCGCGCTTTGTTTCCAGTCTATGCTAACAGGCTAACTCGCTACATTTTTGGCGGCTAGTTATTTTCCCTTTACCTCAGTCAGTCGCTCAGACCTCTAAATACATGTCCGCAGGTATTAAATACTCCTGAACGATTCTGGTGTTTAACACACAGGTTTTAGTGTGTAGTGTCGCCTACACAGGCGCCTCATAAACCCTGAATCTGGACCCTACACCCTGAGATTTAACAGTAGTTACCATGACTCGGTCCTGTTAGTAACTGCACAGCATTCAGGCCATTTCCAACTCATCCAGCATACTGAGATGATTGTTCTTTTTTTATTGGAATTAAACTGCTTGTTTATTATTTTAAAAGCATTATGAACATATGGCTGTGTTGTTTTATCCGCCCGATCCGATAAATGCACAAACCTTTAAATGCCCTTTAACATCTAACCAGCACAGCAGAGTCAAGGCTGTTAATAACCTGGATTTCATCCAGTAGCTGAGAAGAGGTGAGAAATGAAGAGAGAGAAAACTTTAAGGGAGAAGGGGAGAGAGAAGACTTTAAGGGAGAAGGGGAGAGAGAAGACTTTAGGAAAGAAGGAGAGCTGAGGGGGAAAGGAGGGAGAAGAAGAAAGGAGGAAGAGCTGAGGGAAGAAGGATAGAGAATGGGAAAGGGCAGAGTTGAGAGAAGGAGAAGAAAAAGGAGAGAGCAGACTTTAGGAAAGGAGGAGATAATAGAGCTGAGGAGAAGGTGTGAGAGAGAGCAGACTTCAGAAAAGAGGAGAAAAAAGCTGGGGAGAAGGAGAGTGCGAGCAGACTTAAGGAAGGGAGGAGAGAAAAGAGCTGAGGAGAGGGAGAGAGGAGACTTTAGGAAAAAATGAGAGCTGAGGGAGAAGAAGAAAGGAGAGAGAAGAGCTGAGGGAAGAAGGATAGAGAATGGGAGAGGGCAGAGTTGAGAGAAGGAGAAGAAAAAGGAGAGAGCAGACTTTAGGAAAGGAGGAGATAATAGCGCTAAAGAGAAGGAGAGAGCGAGCAGACTTAAGGAAGGGAGGAGAGAAAAGAGCTGAGAAGAGTGAGAGAGCAGACTTTAGGAAAGGAGGAGAAAGCTGACCTTAAGAAAAGAAGGCAAGATGAGATTTGAGAGAAGAAGGAGAGAGAGCAGACCGTAGAAAAGATGGAGCGAGTTGAAGAGTAAGCAAAGCTGAGGAGGGAGAGAACAGAGAGCTGAGAGGAGGCGGGGAAAAGAAGAGGGATTTGAAGAAGAGAGAGCAGACTTTAGGAAAGGGTGCGAGAGCTGTGTTGAAGAGAAAGCTGGGCTGAGTTGAGGAGGAGGAAGAACAGAAGAGCACAGAGCTGAGAAGAAGACAGGCGGAGGAGAAGAAATGAGTTGAAGAGAGAGCTGAGTTGAGGAGAGGACTGAGCAGAGCAGAGAGAAGCCATTCATCGACACTCTGTGATGGCCGTCACTCAGACTGTGTACACGTGAAACTATGCCATAAAAGCCAGATTTGCACTGTATGACATTTGGGCTGATTTTGCAGATTTTTGAGCTAACAAGCTGTGTCTAGTCATCAGTATGGCAGAACGTAGTAACTGTCTTCATCGCTGAATCTGATATGTTAGATCTGATGTGTTATCACAGTCTGTTACAGATTCTTATTGGGGTCATCTTGCATAACAAGTTATATTCGGAAACACCAGCTGTGTACCTGCTTTGAAGGTGTAGGCTGCCAAGTTACATCACAGTCAGCAAAAAAAAAAATAAAAAAAAAAAATAAAAAAAATTTGTGCATCCATGCTGTTATCCAATCAGCCAATCTAAGGCAGCACTTACCATCATATAACATACCCACTAGGAACTGCAACATGTACTCTTATCAGACTGACTATTGTGCCCTGACATGCACTAAACTGATGCTGTGGATTGGTTAGACAGTTAAAAGATCAATACTGCAGCAAATTAGCAATAAGTGACATGTCTGGCCAGTGATGTAGCCAGGAATTCATTTCAGGTTGGGAAGGAAACTATGTAAAATAAAATTGCCACAGTTAAAATGCAACTCGTGGAGTCTATCATCAGTGTTAATAGGCTGTCTGACTGGCCCACTGAAAATGATTACCATGTTCTCCTTCTGTTGAAATACTTCCAGTATTTCAGAGTCTGGCACTATTAGCTTTCTTAAAAAAAACTGATATCAGAGATCTTATAATATATAGAAATAAGCCACTCTATGAAAAATGAATGGTGAAACCTGTATTGGCCAAGATGGCGACTGCTTTACATAAGTCCTGCCCGTCAATAGAAAGAACCAATCAGCATATTAGTAAAGATGTCAAAGGGGGAAATAAGAGCTCAAAATAACTGCATGGAGGAGTTACCAAAGATGGAGATGAGTGAACAGACTGGTCTTGTACTGACTTTTTGATATTCTTACCATAGAGTAGCATCTAGGATGCAATAATGAACAGATGTGTTTTAAATTAAAATATTCTAAGTAATTGTAACCATAAAAGTCATTGTCATTCAGTGACCAATCATGAACACCATTATAACATAATTGCTGTTTAAAACGATGTCTTGTATATAATATGTGGCTACACTTCTCTGAGTAGATTTGGTCATGCTTTCTTTTTTCCCCCCTTTAGTTTATGATGATGCTGTAGAGGAGCGGGTAATAAATGAAGAATACAAAATATGGAAGAAAAACACGCCTTTTCTCTACGACCTGGTTATGACACATGCTCTCGAATGGCCAAGTCTAACGGTGCAGTGGTTGCCTGATGTGAACAGGTAAAAAAACGCTTAAACACAATTTAAGGGTTACAACCAGTAACCATCCACTTTTTCGTTTTAGATATTTGGAATGACCTTTGAAATTAAGAAACAGCCCTAGTGTTTGCAAACCTGTGTGTTTGAATTGGTTTCCAAAGACTGTTAAAATATCTTCTTTAGACCAGAGGGAAAGGATTATGCCGTTCACAGACTGGTGTTGGGAACGCACACTTCAGATGAGCAGAACCACCTAGTCATCGCTAGTGTTCAGATTCCCAACGACGACGCTCAGATCGACACTTCACACTACGACAGCGAAAAAGGAGGTTTGTCTTACATTAGTCTGGTCTCTTTTTCTTCCTTCTTTTTAGTTACTGATCAGTGCATCATGACATAATGGTAACAGTAGGAAAGCGGACCTTATTGTTTAGTCACATTGCAGGGTTTCTTCAGTCATGTATGAGGCCCAGAATCTGAGTCCCTTAGTCAAAAGTTAAACGCTCTGCATTTCTATATAGTGTTTCAGCTAGAAACTGCGGAGACCTGTTACTGACCGGGTTAACGCATGGCTTCATTTCCTAGATCAAGAGCTAAAAATACACTTATGGGCTTCATGCTGGGATGCCACTATCTTTACCTCTTGAAATATGGCTCACTTGTGTCATGCCATTGATCAGCTATCAGGATCAGCAAAGTTAGAGAAATATTGGTTGATCCCAGATCACATAATTGGGTTGAAATATGGCCAATAAAAAATAAATAGCTGATCGATCCTTCCATCTCTGATGTTTTTGCTGATAAGTTATGGTTTAATTTTTTAATGAAAATATTTGTAGTTTTTTTTTTTATATATTGATTTGGAATTTTTGTGTGTGTTTTTTTTCAGCAGGTATGTTCACTCCTCAATATTTAAGATGAATTGGATGTTCACTTCATAACTGAGTGAAATTGCTGAAGGATCTAAAAATCTGTGGTTCTGGTGGTATTATGCATGACATTATACTGTATTGGTAGAACATGTCCCCTTCATTGATATATATTATTTAATTAATTTTATTGAATATAGTGTTTGTTGACTCCTAGTTAGGATTCAGACACTTCTTGCTGACAATTTCTCTCTCTCTCTCTCTCACTCTCTCTCACTCTCTCTCACTCTCTCTCTCTCTCTCTCTCATTAGAGTTTGGAGGTTTTGGGTCTGTGAGTGGAAAGATTGAAATTGAGATAAAGATCAATCATGAAGGTGAGGTGAACCGGGCGAGGTACATGCCACAGAACCCGTGTATAATCGCTACAAAGACTCCTACATCTGATGTGCTAGTCTTTGACTACACTAAACACCCATCCAAACCAGGTGAGACAAAACTTTGTACCATTTAGCCCAGCATAGATTCTGCTCTTTTTTTTCCATATGAATCTTTAAACTGATAGGAAATTATTGTGTAAATGTGAAGAATTGAGCAGGGGAGAAAAATAATAGCCCAGCTATTAGAATGACCAGTGTTTAATATAAGTCAATCATAGTTCATTGTTAAGTTTGTATTATAGCGCTTGTCATAAATAGTATTTAAAAAAAAAACACAACAAAATACATAAAATTATTGATATTATTTCAGTAATGTACCATGAAGACAGATGATCATATTCATGTGCTACTCTGTCCTATTATGCTTCAGTCAGGCGATTGTGTTATGTGGTGTAAACACACATGTTGACTCAGATGGGCTCTGATCTATTCTACAGACTATGTAGAATGGTGTTCTGACTAGCTACTGTTTTTTTTAAAAAAAGTATTTTTTCCTCATCATCTGTAGACCCCAGTGGTGACTGCAGTCCAGACCTGAGACTCAGAGGTCATCAGAAGGAGGGTTACGGTCTTTCGTGGAACCCCAACCTGAGTGGAAACCTGCTTAGTGCATCAGACGATCATGTGAGTTTTAAATCCCTTGAGCACGTCTTTACTAAAGTTCAGCCCAGTTAAATGCAATGGCCCCCTTTTTTTTTTTTTTTTAAATACAGACAATCTGTCTATGGGACATCAGCGGATCTCCTAAGGAAGGAAAGATCGTAGATGCCAAGACTATCTTCACAGGCCACACCGCTGTAGTGGAGGATGTGTCCTGGCACCTTCTACATGAGTCACTTTTCGGCTCAGTGGCCGATGACCAGAAACTTATGATGTAAGTACGGTTAATCAGATAATACTCAGCAGCTGAGTGCCACAAATGTTACTTGTTTAACAGACACTGTGAATAAATGTGGAAATCTACAAACAGAAAGTAATTGGTCAGCTGTACAGTCTCTGATCTGTAATCTTTTCTGA
The DNA here is from genome assembly GCA_028565595.1 of Duopalatinus emarginatus. Taxonomy (NCBI): domain Eukaryota; kingdom Metazoa; phylum Chordata; class Actinopteri; order Siluriformes; family Pimelodidae; genus Duopalatinus; species Duopalatinus emarginatus. The sequence goes on from JAOVVF010000004.1 coordinate 21,078,216, forward strand.
AATGCTGAAAGAGGCTTTGTGCAGCTCTCCCCGAATGGTGTCAGTGTCTCAGTGCCTTTTGATTTGTGGTTCTGTGTGCTCGTAATGAAAAAATAGCAGCATGATTTTTTTAACCCTTAAAACAACTGAGCTCTTACAAACACATTAATGTGGGAAGTTGAAGGTTCCAAGTTAGAAAAAGTCATGTTCTCAGTTATTGTAAAAACAGCATATAGGCATTATTTTTGTCTGTATATCTTTGGTGAGGTGGGTTTTTTTTTTTTTTATTTTATTTTATTTTTTTTAAAAGCAAGTTTGCAGTGCATACTGACTTGCTCACATTACACATCTTGCTGACTCTGGAAAATGTGTTTAACAGAAATAAACCTATAGAAAAAAACCTCCCGGGTGACTTCCATTTTAGGGCCCAACCGTTGCTCTTTAACACACCTTGAGATGTGAATCTGTATCTGGTCAGCAGCACAAAAGCCTAATAGTGCTTTATACAGAGTTCACCGTTCCTGTCATTACCATTAACAGTCAATACTACAGCTAGTATTGCAATCCCAATTTTAATTAAAGGTAGTTTATCATAATATGACCAAAATTAATAATAATTACAAAATTAATTCCTAAGATATTTTCAACCTTATAGCCCCATGTATAATGTACCGAAAGCCACTTGGTAACATTGAAAGTTATTAATTAATACAGTGATTGAAAGTCCTTTTCATGATGATCTAACCTTGTTTTAACAGCTGGGACACAAGATCCAACAACACAGCCAAACCCAGTCATTCAGTGGATGCTCACACTGCTGAAGTCAACTGCTTGTCCTTCAATCCCTACAGCGAGTTCATCCTAGCCACCGGGTCTGCAGATAAGGTTTGTTCAGCACTTTTGCAAACATACACCGGCTTGTTATATTCTTTTCAGTCAAGTTTAACAATCTGTTTTTCTGGTTAGGGTTACCTGAGGGAAGATTTTCCATATCTCTAAAAATCACTAAATGTTTTTAAATCCCCTGACCCCATCAAACACATGTACTTGTTGCAGTCTTTATGTATAGACACATGTTTATTCCAACAGACTGTGGCCCTGTGGGATCTGCGCAACCTCAAGCTGAAGCTTCACTCTTTCGAGTCACACAAGGACGAAATATTCCAGGTAATACTACTGTCTGTCAACCACAGCAGAACTGAACGGCAGCAAACTGTTTGGCTGTTTTGTAACACTGCCTTTCTGAATGCTCTAAATGGGAGGTGCTGGCACAGTAAAAGCTTCATTGGAGCCAAATAATGCTTTTTTTGAGGGGTGGGGTGGCATTTGGAAAACTACTGTGTACAAGTCGAGTCAAGGGGATTTCATCATTTCAACCATATACAGTAGGGTATGTTTACATGCAAAGATTTTCTCCAAACTAGTTTAATTCATTCCTATTACAGATTCAGACTGAGGTGGTTATATGTACACTCCACTCAGTGATCTAATTAAAATCTTCATTTACATGCACGCTACAAGTAATCCGATTCAATATAACGCGCATACGTAGAGTAATGTTTACTGCACACATTACCATGACAACGAGCTTCACGTGAGACGCAAAATGTTACCCGTGTAAGTTTGCATTTGTCGAAATACTTGTCTGAACAGTTCGTTGTTGCGAGCTTTATGACCATTTATCCTGCTGACTGCTTTCAAGTCTTTTAAAGTTTGAAGCATAAACTTTGTCTCCGATTTGTTTTTTTGGATTATCAGGCTGCATGTAAACATACCTACTGAAACAAAACAACATTCCTCCAGGACCAAGGACAACAAACCTTCACTTAAACTTAAACGTAAAGTGCACGTCTGTGATGGCACGCGCAATGATGCAAGACAGTTTACAATAAATACACAAGACAATTTACAGTAAATACAGTGTGTGTGTGTGTGTGTGTGTGTGTGTGGGAGGGGTCTATGAATTTTATTTATTTTTTAATAATACACCAGTCTATGTGTTCTGCATAGGCTCATCTGTACCAGTTTTTCTGGCAGGAAAATCTTTCCTCTGATGTCAGTTTACCTGGGGCTGGCGTTGTAGGACACGGCCCATAAGCGCTGCTAATTATATGTGTAAATTCGGTTATCTGTGTGTCATGGCACTGACAATCAGTTTCTTGTGGCAGGTTCAGTGGTCTCCTCATAACGAGACGATCCTGGCCTCCAGTGGAACAGACAGGCGTCTCAACGTCTGGGACCTGAGGTGAGACGATGCCCCTACATCATCTTGTTTTAAATTGAGGCATATAAGTAGTGTCCCTTGCTGCCATCTTGTGACTGATCAACATAAAAAAATTGCCATATACAGCAGTGTGTCATTGCAGTTCTCTGTCTAATTTGTGTACAACATGCTGCCTGCAGTAAAATTGGAGAGGAACAGTCTGCTGAGGACGCTGAAGATGGACCTCCAGAGCTGCTGGTAAGTCCATGACATGGGGTTCTTATCATTCTGCTTATTTTGATTAAACTCTGGAATTTTTAATTTATTTAGTTCTAGTACAAGCTTTAAAACTGTATCTGTAACCGTTGCAGTTTATTCACGGCGGCCACACAGCGAAGATCTCGGATTTCTCATGGAATCCCAATGAACCGTGGGTGATCTGCTCCGTATCTGAGGATAACATTATGCAAGTTTGGCAAATGGTCAGTCCCGGTTGTTATACAGCGTTTTTACGTTTTGTTTTAATTTTGTGGCCTGCTTTTTGAAACCTAAACCACTCGTTCCCTCTTTCAGGCTGAAAACATCTACAATGATGAGGAACCAGACACTCCAGCCTCAGAACTTGAGAGCCAGACCTCGTAACAGCTTCCAACACGTAACAGCAAGGTTGTTTTTGTTATTGCTTTTTCATTACAAAGAGTTCCCCACTCATGATCACTTGGGATGGATCAGGTTATGAACAGCAACTATATTCAAAGACCTCATCCAGAGGCTGAAATCCAATTAAACCAGTTTCTCATCTCTTCCTTACTTTCAAGTATTATTCAGCATTTGTTATTTTTGTCTACTTTCTGAACTTCTGACATGTCAAATATTTCCTTAACAGTTACATTCGGTAGATATTGAGATGTGGTGTTGGAAAATGTCTATTGCTTTAAAAAATGCACTTGAACAGGCAGTGCTGGTGATTTTTTCCCCCCATGCACGAGCAAAAGCAAGCAGGTTTCAATCCTTTATACATTTTGTGCATAAACCTGATGTCCGTTGCAATAAAACTTTTGTAATACCTTTTATGTGATTGTCCATTCTGTATTTCTAACATTAAGAATTGTGCTAATGATTAATTATGAAAAAATGAATTACATCTTAATGATCCTTTTAACACAGCAGTCTGAATCAAATTATGCATGCTCATCCTGTCCCCCATGGACTACATTAGATCAGCTGAAAACAAAGTGTAAAAAAAGGAAACCATGATGAACAGAAGAATCTACAAAACATTTTATTGAAAAGCAAGACATGGCTACAATAGCATTCGGTCTCTGAGGGGACACAGATTCAGTTAAGGGAAAGGGGAGGGATCATAGCAGTTGCTGCCTTTAGCCTCTTTCACAGTTTGTTTTGCCTGTGGAGGTAGATTTCTTGCATAACCTGAGAATCAAACTGGGGCAACAGCAAAGTAAATACAAGACACTCACAGTACCAAAACTGTCCTATACAATCTATACCTCTCTGCATACTGGGTACATTTCTAACTTTAAGACAAGTCAATCACACATGTGATCTGTTAAGAGGATGAAAAACATTAAGAAAAGAAAAATCAAGCTCAGGTATCAGCCATGGTGCAATGAAGCCTTTTCTGAACTGTGTCTGAAACTGGTGGGGCTCCAGTCTTTTGATTTATATAGTAGCGTATGTGTGCCTCTTTTTTTTTTTTTTAAACATGAATCAAGTTGGCAAGTTACATTTGCTCCCCCAGGTCCTGAATGTAAACAGTTTTTTTTTTCCAGTGACCATGTGTGCATGTCTACAGACAGAAACAGAGGCTATATAAAAAATACTGGAATGTGTCAAGGTCAAATAATTGTGGAATGTTACTGTGGACCTGAAGGGACATCCCCAAACACCCTGGTTTCCTTTTTAATGACTATGAAATAAGAAGGCAATATGCCTATGTGCCCTATTAGGTTTGCATAATTTCAACATGGGGCTTTCACATAGCTAGCAACAGCTACAACGCTTACAGCTACTGAATGATAACATTTGCATTTTATTCCTGTTTATTAAACTGTTCACTTCAGAAAAGGAAAAAAAAAAAAACATTCATTGTTTCCTGTCAAGTATCGGAGATGTCAAGGCCTCTTTAGAACTTAATCAAAAATTAATTTCAGAGTTTTATTTCCAGTTATGATTGGAAAGCTGTGCATAACTAACGAAAAACTATTGCAAATGGTTACTGTAATGTTTCATTAACAGATAATGAAAATTCTTAAATGTAACAAATCAAATGCTTTTTCACATTATATGAATTTAAGAAACATGAAACAAACAAAAAATGTCATTCAAGTCGTTACATTAACATGGTCAGGTGACACAATGTAGGACTTTTCCACTGTATTAAAGGTTTTCCCTGTATTTACTTGATTGGTTGACCATTTAAACTAAAGTGTGCAGAAATGGTAATCAAGCTTAAGGTGGTCTGCTTTAGTTTCTCAGCTGGGGTAAATCTGATCTTTTAGCATTTTATCTGCCTCATTACTGGGGCACATGACAACATAGGTTTGAAAATGATGCTAAATAGAACAAAACGCAAAGCAGTCTCCCATGTTTAGTTTACAAACCTTTCTACATTTACAGTGGTAGGTTTTTCATTGTACAAGCCCATCATGTTTATGCTGTATTAGAAAAAGACAATCTGCAGCCATACATGTGAATGATCAGAAACTGCAGAAACTCCAGCTGTCTGAAATTGTGTCGAAGTAGTCCGGACATTTCACATACTGTGTTTATAGCAGCCTTGTTAAGTCGAACTAGCCCTTGATTTCGAGTATCCCATGTTGGAAAAGAAAATTATACAGGCAGTATAGTCTCAGAGATGAATAAAAACTGACAGATGTACATTTATATTTAAATGGAAGAACAAAACCCATTGGACTTTGTTTCATCTGGAACGGTTTTCAGCTTTAAGGAACCTGATCATGGCCATTCTTTTCATGAATGCCCTGCAACTGCACTGTTAGACACAGTTGGTTAGTTACCTAGACACTATCATTATATGCATCTGACTCTGCCCTAGAAACCAGATTTGAGAGCTACATTGTATCATTATAAAAGATCTGAAATCAAAAGCCCAGATTATCAGGAATGGGAAAACCTAAACAAAATGATGTAAGCATGAAACACTAATGCTGTAGTCACTGTTAGACCACCTGACTGTCTCCTAAGAAAAATACACATGGTAGAAAAAGCGAGTAAAAAGTGCTCATCGCAAAGCCAATCACCCATGTACAGAGACATTTTCATACTACTGATGTTTTTAGTTTTAATTATTAGCCATTACGCAAAAATATATATACCTCCACAAAAAAAAAAAAAAAAAGAAAAGAAATAAACCCATCGTCCCACAAAGGGGCTGGCTCAGTCGTCATCAAGGTGCTCTCTGGTCGATTCCTCAATCTGTGCTTGCAGCCTTTCTGTCTCAGGGGCCAAACATTCCATTTCCCCCTCTACTTCTCCATCCATCCCGACATTTACAGGTGAGCCGAAAGCCTCTTCTGGCTGGGGATCCGGAGGCCCTGTACCCTCCTCTTCAGGATCCTTTGCCGGGCCCTGGAGTGCTCCTAGTTTCTGGCTCAGATCGTTGCGCTCCTTTTGCAGGGCTCTGCACAGCTTCTCCAGACGCTCCAGTTTCCCTTGGAGAGCCTTGTACTGTTTGTCTCGTACAGTTTTCTACAATATGGGTTAATAAACAGTAATGAATCAATCAAATAGAAAAGAATTATATCTATAAGACATTGCAATATTAACTGACTCAGGAGGGGTTACAAATGTTTCGGCCATGTATAGCGAACAAAAGTTAATTTATCCATTATTCTTCAGACAGGTCAAGCACGGCTAACCAATCGGTGTCTGTTTCATTTGTTTACACCAGGGGTTCTCAAAAAAAAATAAATATATTGTTCATTGCAGTTGTGGCCCCACTTCCTTCTGCTAGGCTCCTACCTCCTGCTATAGCTAGGCTATAGCTATATAATTGAGGTTACATGTTTTGCTATTATTATTATTATTATTATTATTATTATTATTATCAGTAGGCTTATCACCATTACTAGGCTATAGCTATAACTGGGAATTGGCACTAAACCTCTGATATGAATTTATGCTTTATTATTGTTATTATTACTCTGCCTAATAATAGGCATTTAATCTGCATATTTTACATAAGATTAGAGGTATGTGTTGTTAATGTGAGACCTGAGCCTGCTTTGCTTTGCAATGATCCTCGATTTTTGGTGCAGTTTCTGATAAAGTCTCAAATCATCCTCGATTTGTGCACGATTGCGGTATTTCGTTTTGAGTGCAGCGAGAGCTGGCACAAGTGAACTTGGCAAGAGACTAGACTAGAGTGAATGAAGCTAAACGTGTGCAGGCGCTTATATAACAGCCTAGCAAAATACTGTATTGGTAAATTTGAAATGAAACTGTTTGATTTATTACTGATTTACACAATACACATCACCTGTTGATTTGGGATTTACAGATAGCACTTATAAAACATCAGTGGCGTTCACTGCTCATCTTTACTACTACATCCGGCATGTTGGCTCACCTCCTCGGCCATCCGCAGTAAGGTCTGGTTGTTAGTCTCCCATTTGGTCCTCCAAAGCGTGGTCTCCTTCTCCAGCTTCTTGATTTTCTTGGTCATCTGTACAGGATGGAGCAATCAGACAGAAGAAGGGAGAGTCAGCACTGATTTGTACTGTCGCTGTAAACTGTAAAGCCAAAAAGTGATCCAGAAGAATACCACCCACCTTCTCCATCTCCTGTCTGAAGGAGGTAAACACTTCATTACTCTTAGCGAGTGTTGTCTGAAACTCTTCAAATTTGTCCATGTAAAGAGTAAGCTGCTGTTTCAACTGAATCTCCTGTTCCTTCATCAGCTCACATTTATGTCTTGATTCTGTTACATCTTTCAGGAGCTAAAGAACAAACGGACATAAGGTGATAACTATTGGTATCACTCAGTAATGTATCAGGTTCATAATTACTGAATAAAACTTGCATGGTACAGTAATTGCCACTGTATTAAGTACTTAATGAAACCTCCCTGTGCCAGAACAAGGATAGGTCTTGTCCTGTAATGCTTGGTAAAATTACAGGATTTTCTGGGTCTGTCTTAAAGCCTAGTGAGGTTTGTACATAGACAGGATTTTACATCATCCTACACACATCCTAGACTGTCAAATTCTCACATGCCTCAAAATGCTGCCTACTGAGATACCCTATTCTGACTGAATATTGAGAGAGCTCGGTGTGCTGTCTCCACCACGATGACAATCCCAGCATTCGGTGCAGCACAACTTTTCTCACAAAAAATGTTCAATACAGCAGACGTGGGTGGAGCAGCGAGTGGCATAGCTGGGAACATGTAATGTAATTATTTCAAATGTAAATAATTCTTGTTCAATTTACATTTTTAAAAATGTGTACAAGTAAATTAAAGTTGTATTTGCAATTTTGGTACACGGCAGGTTTTGTCACCCCAGCCCATTGGTTTAAACAGCTTGAGGCTAATTCTGTTAGCGCAGACAGCGACTCGCTTACTAACTACAGTGTCTTGATAACCTGCCTTCTTAAATTGAATGTTAGTTAGAATCCTTCCTACCTAGGCAGTGGACAGCAAGGCAGCTCACTAGGTTTTGAGACGGATCCACAGTATTTATAATTTTGTCCATATTGAGAATAACCTGATGAAAATTTTTAAAAACACAGATATGGTCCGAGTTACTTACACGTTCTCTCACTCTTTCCTGCTTCTCTTCCACCTCCCTCATTAACTCGGCCGTCCTTTGGAGATTTGCATCAACCAGCTGCTGCTGAAGCTCTTTGTGCTTGAACATCTTGTCAATATGCTGTAACAATGTGCGATAGATTCAAGACCAGCTCTTATAAAAGACTCAGAAAACAAGTACAGCCCTAACAGATCCTTAGGGTATGACAGAGAGAGAGAGAGAGAGAGAGAGAGAGAGAGAGAGATGTTTGTGCTGTAGATACTGTAATATGTTTTGAAATTCTCCAGACATGACCTTTTAGTTGGGAGTGTCTGCTGTGTATATTTGCCTGCTTGCTTTCTCTTGGGTTTATCACACCAAGTAAGACAGAGCAGCTAGTCTACATGTGCATAATCCTGCGAGTAGAACGAGTGGTAATAAAGTGAATCCATGTGCTAGAACGTGTCAAATGTTTAAGACTTTTTAGTGGTGGTCTTATGGGTAATGTCTACAGCCTCAGTGTCCCTACACATAGGGCTGTGCGATATGACGATATATATTGTGCGATAGAAAAACGTCTATCATTTGATATTATGCTCTATCGCTGTATCGGTGTGTCGCGAAACACACTCTTCACTGCAGTCATTTTATTGTTTGGACGACATATTAAGGCGGTGTACGCACAAACATGTAGGAGATAACTCAACATATAGAAATAGCCCCCCCATGTGGTCATTTTAGTTATTAAAAAAAAAAATTATCACTGAATTTACAATGTGCAACGTAACACGATATGTATCGCTATCAAGATATGAATGGACCTATATCGGGATGTCACACAGCCCTAACTGTACACATTTCAAATTCCTTTGTATACCCTGGACCGTGGCCAGTGGATTAACCCATCAGGTCATGATTATATCTTATGCCTTAAATGTCCCCATTTTCTAATCCAGTATCATTTTGTACTATGTAACTATGTAAAATATTTATTGATATTTGAATATTTTCCTGACTGTTTTTCTCACCTCCTCTCGCAGTTCATACTGCTCGGTGAGCTTCTTGAGTTTCTCCGCCAGCTCCACGTTCTCCTGTCTCAGCTTGGTGTTGTGGGCGTTGTGCTGCTCCATCTGCATCTCGATCTCATTGAGAGTCATCTGAAAATGAAGCGTGGCCTCCTTGCGCCTCTCTTCGTACTCTCTGAACCGCTGGGCATTCTCTTCCTACCAAACACAAACAAGGAAAGTGTAGACTGTAGACTTTTTTTTAAATAGCTGGCTATTACAAACCCAACATCAGTGTGAATGTCCAGCATTCGAGAACCAAAACAAGAACAATGTAGCACCTTCAGGGTCTTGTTGTGCCGTTGAAGTTCCCTGCAAAGGCTTTCCAGCTTGCTGCGAGCCAGAATAGCCTTGCTGTGTTCACTCTGAAGATGGATCTTCTCTTTGAGGACCTGCGTCTGCTTCTTCTGCAACGCCTTCACTTGCTTTTGCATGCTGCGGCTGTCTTCTAGCTGTCAATCAGTCAGAGAGATCCTGTTATGCTATGATCCAGTAGATACTGTGTGAACCCCTGTCTACTATTGTTATTACAGTACACCGTATTGTATGTAGGCCAAATGACTAGCTTTGCAAGTTACAGGTACTTACCAGGTCAGCATACTTTTTGCAAAGAGCAGCAAGTTTCTCCTCTGGAGTAGCTAAAGTGTGAAGGGCTTGCATTAGTAACAGCACCTCTTTTCCTGCATTAATGTAAAAGAGCAAAATAAAGAGCTCCTTAAAAAAAAATACGTATTTTGATTTGATTAACCGATTGCAATAAGTTACACCTCTGTTTAAAATCTGAAATGTCACTCGCTACTAAGATGTCAAAACGTAGATATCTATCAGGAAACTAGCAAATCTAGTCACTTCCTTCTCATCTAAAATTAGCACTAGTGCACCGTTAAGGCCCAGAAGCTGAGCAACCTCACCAATGGTTCAAGCATTATAATGACAGCACCCACCAAACACATTTTGATCCTTGTTCCGATCGCCACTCGGGTCCAGTTCTCCCTCAAGGGGGTCAATCCGGCAATCTTCTCTCCCAGGCGTCTCCCCTCGTACCTCTTCGTTGCAGCAGGTGTTAATCAGTCCTCCAAACTCTGCAAGGTTATCTTGAGAAGGGGTCACACTAGCTGGAGGGGAACTACTACCCTCTACGAGGCCACGGGTGGCCGTCTCCATTCCACATACACCAGCGGTCTCCATCATGTTAGCCCCGTACTGTTGGAGAAGAACAAAACTTGTTAGGATATCTTGGTTAATTATCCATTTGATTTGCAAATGTCTCTAACATGTAAACACTGTCTGCACCTCTGCCAATGTAAATGTCTGTTACTGTGTGCTTCAATAATAGATGCACAATGGTAATTTATCCACTGTCTACCGTCTAGACTTTACTGTCCTGTGCTATTGTAGTGTTTTGTATAGTCTATTGTCTGCTGCTGTTTCAAGTAAAATGCAGCACCGTGTTCTGGAGAACGATATTGAACACCTGAGTAAATCATTCTAGACTCTGTGATGAGGTGAAATCACAATAAAAATGACTGATAGATCACTTCACGTCCTCAAAAAAAGGCAAAGTAACCATTTCCTGTCACAGGATGGTACCCTAAAGAGTGTGTCCCAAGTATATTTGTTGTATACAGCATGTTGGTCACATGAAAGTAATCAGGGTTGAAGTAGACACTTGCAACGTTCAGATTCTTTAATACAACTGTTTGCCCCAATTGTTCAACCGAGTACTCAAATCTTTAAAAATTAGTAGAATAAATATATTGTTTTTAAAGGACCATTTATACATAGCAGTTAACATCTGTCTCAAGGGAATAAACACATTCTAAAAGGAAAATCCTCTATAAAGCAGTGTGAAAGTAGTGAAGTAGCTGACAGTATGACAGTAGTCTGCTCTTCTCTGACCTTAACCGCAAACGTGTCAGCATGGCTGCACGTTATTTGCAACCAAGCCGGAGCCACGCCTGACAATCAAAATGAACCAAGATCAACTGATTATAAAACCTGCAGTTGCATTTCCTTTACAAATAAGACTGTAAATCCTATCATTTTTAACCATTCTGACAAAAGCGGATGTAACATCAGGCCAAAAATCCAGTTCTTCCTGCTTCCAACACATTTACTTTGAGAACTAACCATTCAATTGCTGTCTAATATATCCCACCCCTTTACAGGTGCCACTAATCAGATAATGAGTGTTATTCACGTCACCTGTTTTAATGTTATGGCTAATCGCTGAACTTTCCCTACAGTTTGGAGGTTAGGTTGTACAGTACAGCCTTGTTAATTTTTAACCATGTCCCAGGTTAACTTTTAAACTTTTCTTATTTTGAAAAGACACTACATGCCCCAAAAATATGTGGACACCTGACTGTGCAACATGTGAGATACGAGGTTCTTCTTAAACTGTTGCCACAAAGTCTGACGTGCACTACGCTCATATCAGATGTTTTTGCGTGGTGTAATATTACAAATTCCCTTCACTGGAACCAAGAGGCCCAAAACCTGATCCAGCAAGACAATGTCCCTGTGTACAAAGTGACGTTTATAAAAGCTATGGTTTGCCAAGGTTGGATTTGAGCCCTGATCCGAACCCCAGAAGACTGGAGGATATTATAATGGCAAAGGACAGGACTAAAACGAGCACACGTGGGTGTGATGGTCAGGTGTCTACAAACCTTTATCCATATACTGAACTTCAGAACAAATCAGCACTTATAATAACGCAGCAATGTATACTGAGAAACAATATTTCATTCCATTATCAGATGAAATCACAATAAAGTTGAACCGGACCGCAATAGATCACTTCACGACCTCGGAAGAAAAGCAACTAAACCATTTCCTGTGACAGGTTGGTACTCTGACGAGTGTGTCCCAGGTACATATACATACTCTTCTACTCTTTTGACCACTGTACAGTGGAATCGATGTTT
>JAOVVF010000004.1:21093989-21109941 GCA_028565595.1 Duopalatinus emarginatus
ACTTACTATTCAAATTTCTGGCTTTTTTTTGTCGCATCAGTAATAAATCATCTCATTTTAAGATTTCCCAGATACCATATGATTCTGGGCCAAAAACAACCTAGTAAGGGCACTTATGCTTTATTTATGGCAAGGGCGAGTGTATTGTGGGCCAAAACAGAGCCAACTTTAGCAACCACATTTAAACATTCTCTGGGAAAGAAGACTTTAAGCCACATGTGTCCCACATGCAGCTCACCATATGAAATGATTTACATGACACACATCTGTGAATCTTTTTCTGCACTTTCTTTGTACTTCTTTGCCTTCTTCATTTAGTCATTTGAAGATGTCCTTTGTTCTTGACTGTTTTTCCACACTAATTTTGTTCATTGCATTGCTGTATTTATCACACCACTAAAAATAACAAAGCTGATTTAGGATCTGCCGGTCACATGGCTACACACAGAGCATCTCTTCCAACTATCAAACCTAGTCATATTCTAATGGAAATAGTTACAGGAAGGCATATTTACACTTATAAATCACTCTAGGGCATAATTTCAGTGGTGAATCTGGAATTAAGTGTGCCAATTATTGTCTAAAACCAAGTCAAACATTCCAGTGTGTACCATCTCGGCAGTGTTTTGCATGGGATCCCACCCTGCTAAAGCTATAATTTGAGAATGATCCAATTAACACACTTATCTTAAGTGTTATCAACTAGTTAAGACATGTTCAAATGTCTTTTCTTTTGAAGAAATGTCTTATTTCTATTAAATGCTTAACTTAAAGTCTGCATCTTGCCAACTACATTCCTGAATCATCATCATACACTTGCCCCAGTTGCCAAGTCACGTTTCTTTTAAGCAGATATGAGTGTACTTTGCCATGCAACTAATGACATTTGTCACCATTATTCATTAACAAAGTCAACTTCACACAGAACCACGAGGCAGAACAACATTTCAACAACCTAAATCACTAAACCTGCCTGACTTGCCTGGCATATGTGCACAATTTGTATAAATTTGATTTTTTTTTAAATCCTTCCATTAACAGGGTGGAACATGCAAAGCAGAGACAGTGGAGGTCTGACAGTCAAATACTTACACTAACTTGTTTTCTTGTGTAGGTGTTTTCCAACAATCCTCAAACATGGGTAGTCACGTAATCTCCAAGACAATTAATTCCCACACTCTAGAGAAACCATTGTTGTTTGAAATGTAAATGTTATTTGAAGGGCAGCAAAAGAAAAAAATAATGTTATCAAACCTTTATTTGTTCTAGTGAAAAAGTATAAATTCAGGAGCCAAAGTGAAGGTTATTTCACACCTCACTTCATCTGTATATTGGTGAGTCTCCCACCTGCATCTCTGGACATTTTAATAAAATCATGTTATTATTATTATTAATGTTTTTTTTTTATATAAATAAACAATATAAATGTTTTGATTATTAAATATATCATGCTTCAGTTTATTGCTTGTGTTCCCAATTCAGTTCATCCACAATCTTCCAGTTGAAACCATGGCACTATTCGGGAAAGTCCTAGAACCTGTTGGGTTCATGCAGACCATGCGTGTGCTCGTCGAAGGAATCTGCTCTTATCTCGGTGGCAGCGCTACCTCGGATGATGTGGACCTGGTTAAGAAGAATTTAGACCACATTGATCATGAACTTAGCTCCTTTGGACCAGGTCTGCTGACTGACGAGGAGGTCCACTGTCTTGAATATGACTTAGCTGTAGTGTACAATCAGCTGGGCGCATCAGTGAGAGCCCAGACCGAGTTCTCCAAACGTGAAAAAGAAGTCTTTCTGAGCTTTGTTCAGGAATACAGGCTGGAACGGCAGCTGACGGCGCTGTACAGTCGTATGATGGGGATCTCTGTGTTGACCGATCAGCCCACCCTGTTGGAGAAGCTTGTTCTTAACCGCAAACCCAGGCGCTGGGAGATTAAAGAATTTTGTGTCAAGGTCAGTGCATGTACATATGTCTGTGGGTGAATGTGTGAAACATTAATTCATTCATTCAGCATGCACTTTATCCTGGTCAGTGCCACAGTGGCTCTTCCAGAAAAAATGGGCTGAAGGCAGGAATACACCCTGGATGGGACTCCAGCCTATTTCAGGGCACAACGCACCCACATTTGTAGGCTGTGTCCTACTGAACGGTACACAACAGCAGTACGTGCGAACGAGTAGTATGCCTGAATAAGTAGTATTCATTAAACAGTAAGAGAAAAGTCCCCGGGTGCACACTATATCGGCAGACCTTTTGAAGCATGCTAACACAGTACTGTGGTCTGATAATCAAGCTCATAATTCAACTGGAGCTGTAAAGATTTTTAACCAGAAAGATAAAAATAGAAAATACTATGATTATATTCAATCGTAAGTAACATTATAAGTAGCTTTGTGGCGAACAATAAACACTCGTATCATGATGTTGGTAACATTGTAAATGTAGTACATCTTAGATTGTGTAGTGTACTGAAAGAGCTTACTGCTTTACCTGTCGAGCAGAGTGTAGTGAATCAAATGTAGTCTGTACTGTTTCAGCACGCCGTTTCGGACAACATATACTTCTTCAAATCTAGGGCTATTAAAGCATAGCCAGTCCTAGTCATAGCTTGTTTTTGGGAGTTGCGAGGAAATTGGAGAACCTGGAAAAAATCCACATGGACATGTGGGAAAATAAGACTTAAACTTGAACTCAGCAATGTAGTAATGTAATATTGTAGTAATGTACATACGATGTAATAGTGCTGTCTCTGTAGTATTTAAACACTTTCACTTAGACAAGTGCTTTAAAAACAATCAATCAACTAAATGACAAAGTGTAATAGCTCTTTTATTAATGTCAGTTAGAAAAATCAGGATCAAGGTTATCTCGCTTGCAAATACCTTGCCTATGAAACGTGCGTAATCAACACTACAGTAATGTTACTGTACTGGTTTTTTATAGGCAAAGTATTTGCAAGCAAGATAACCTTGGTCGTAACACATGTACATGTAAAAAACAAGGTAAATGTCAGCCATGAATGACAAAGAACAAAGCAAAGACTGATAACAGCAGCTGATAATTTATTCAGGGATTATAAACCTTTGACCTTTATTATTTAAATTCCCACACAAATGTACTGATACAGAGGTACAGTGAAAAACTTGGAACAGTTAGGAGTTTTTATTCTGGTGCTTTGTCCATGGGCATAGTGGCAGATTGACCAGGCAACAAATATGTTCATCTTTGATATATTAGGTAAAATTAATGAATTTAATTATTATTATTTTTTTAAATTAATTTTTAAACACTGTTTTTTAAATACCCAGTACCAATATTAATATATTCCAATGAGTAGTTTCTTTTCTGAGTTAATGGAAATATTTGAATTATTTTTAAAGTTCAGTTTATGCAGTTATTTTGCCTTGCAAAAAAAAAATATGTAGCAATTCCTGGGATTCAACAATATAATCACTCAATAATTTACTGGCAGGCTGAGTTATGAATACTGTAAAAAAATTACTGTAAACATTTGTAAAATTATTTATCCATCACACTTAGCACTTTCAATGTAACCTTTTAGTGCAGTTAATTCAGCAGTAGAATTGGTTGAATCAATACACACACGCACACACACACGCACACACACACACGCACACACACATATATATATATATATATATATATATATATATATATATAAGTAGTGCTGTTTGTGGTGGCTCAGTGGTTAAGGCTTTGAGTTACAAATCATTATGCTGTGTTCAGATTTCAGCCATGATTGGATACTAGAGCAAGACCCTTCCGCTCAAATGCATTAGATTGTTCTGTATTTTCTGCTGTGTAAGTAATGACACTACTGTCAATAAGTTTAGTTACAGCACTTTAGGTTGCCAGTAAATTACTCTACAGTATACCTTTCTTTACAGTGTAATATAAGTCTGTGGTGAGGCTTATGTTTTTTGTACAACCGTAGGGTTTTTTTTTTGCATTACAGGTGAATTTCGTGCTTGGAACAGGCCTGTTATGCCTTTTTGTAGAGGCTTCTCTGACAGGAAGAGACCAAGCTCTTCTTATAAAGACCTGGTCAGACAGGATGGCTGCCTTATACAGGAAAATGAAATCCACCGGAGGACTCTGTTCGGGATACTTCAGAGAACAGGCTGAAGATGATGTAAAGAAGCAGATCCTGGAGGGTCGTTGGAGCACGCACAGCCCAGAGCAGCAAGCGGCAGAAATACTTAAAAGTTTAGAGCGTAATTACGACTGGCTGCACTGGGCTGTTATGGTACACCCTCCTGTAGCATGCTGGAAAGAGGCCACTGTTAATGACAGTGAGGAAACTGAAGAGCAAAGCAGTTGTCCAAATGTGGAGAACTTCATCTCTGTTTTCTCAGAAGCTTCCAATGCCAATGTAGTGGCCTGTCACAGGGACACCCCGTCCGCCCTGGATAAAGCTCGCATCCATCAGCTGATAGTGGACCTGGAATGGAAGATCCCAAACCCACCACCTGAAATCTACACAGCTATAGAAGAAGATCCGGGAAAAGCTAGACTGTATCTGGCCAATCGAATGTTAAAAAAGCTGCAAGAAGGACTTGGGACAAGTGTCGCTATATACGTGGTTCCCGGCAAAATGGAGATGAAGTGCAACTTTCCTCAGGCCTCATATTACCAATATGAATATAAGCACAGGCTGGCATCTGGAACAGTTTGTGTATTCGGGTAGCACACCAGACATGATTTATGTTTAATCTGAATAAGCATTTATTAGTATATCCATCAATTAGACAATCAGTTTTCTGAATCTGAGCATGATTATTTGTTAGGTAGAGCTGGCAAAGAAAAGCTATTCATGTTACCCCTTTAACATTGTCTTAATTATCATATGTTGAAACGATTTATCCACATGCAACATGTATATGTACATAATATGTGCATTTTAAAATCAATAAAATTGAACTGCACACACCTAAAACAGTGCTGATCATTACTATAATGCAAGGACTACAAAACCATTCTTCCCTACAGACAAAAGTCACTCTCCAGCAGGCAGATGTTTTCATTCAGATTACACTCATATCATCAAGCAGTATAAATAACCAAGAAGAATCTCAATGGCTTTGAGAAATCTCACTGGTGTATGATTTGATGCTGGGAACCCCTAGTCTAAACCTTAGACACCTCTAAGAACATCAGATAAAATCTATGGCCTCCTTAGTTGTTCTCTTCATGTCCTTCAGAACCTCAGGGTAGTCTTCAAGCACTTTGTAAAAACTGTCCACAGATAAAGAAAAGACCTGGCATATAGTCTGAGCTCGAACTGTAGCCAGATGTTTTCCTCTGGTAAGAAGACATGTCTCTAGAAAAAAACAAAAACATTATTTATCATGAACGTGTTTTAGAAGTGATCAAATGTACAATTTGTTTTGTATGAATGTCAAGACTTCATTTATTTTCATGGATAAAACATACAATATATATACATATACTGTACACTGAACTGCCCCAAAAACTGGCACACCACTCTAATATTAGGTAGTTCCTCCTCGGAGGCACATAATTGCTGAAACTCGATGTACGCGATGAACACCATACTTCCTGAAGAACAGTCGACAGTTCTGAGATCTGGTGGTGAGAATGGCAAAACCCCAAACTCAGTTCACTAACCATTATATGGCATCTCCAGACATGCGTAGCGGTGCATTGTCCTGTTGTCCTGATGCTAAACCCATCATAATGAATGCAGGACATGAACAGGTGTAATTCATCAAAAAGGAAGCACATATAGCGTTCACCTGTCAGCGGCGTTTGTAGACGTACCAGAGGCCCCCTGGAATGTCAGCTAAACAAACCTTGTAAATATGCACTACCAGACCAATTCTATTCATAGGTGGCGTTGCTATGTATTTTGCATAGGCTCGTATACGGAGCCAATTCCGGGACAAAAGTCTTGAGCTTGAACTTTGAAAAATACAACATATATTCAATTTTGATTTTGAATATATTCAAAATAAAAATAAATGTTAGATTTTTTTTTTCAGTTTAAATATAATTTTATTTAATTCTGGAATTTGTTTGAATATTTATAAATAAAATATACATAAATTAAATTTATTTTCATTTCTCAGGTTAATGTATTTTGATATTTGAGGTCAAATATTTTTAAGCTGCTGACTTTTTGTTTTTTTTCAGATTCAGATTCGGATTCAGTTCTTTTTTTCACTTTTAGATTGGATTTTTTTTCAGTTTCAGACTGGGGGGTGTGGCATTAACTGAGAGGGGCGTGGTTCAATGAGTGACAGCATAACAAAAAATGTTGAAGGCCTTCCTCAAGGTTGCCTGTGGGAAACTATGCCAGCAGTTTTCATACTCCATATTCAGTGTAAAGAACTAACACTAGTGATGAAGTTCTGTTTAGCAAGCTGGTTTAAACAGCATTTGGCATCAGTTGTAGTATAAAAGTGATAACCTATGCTAGATTGTGTAGTTAACGGCTACATTTGAAAGTTTCCGGCTTTTCCCTAAGCACTTTGAACAGTGACCACTTGTGATGACATCCGCTCCACCAGGACAAGGTGCTGGCTCCAAAGCACAGGTAAGAAATGTTAGCTATTTTTGAACAGATACTCTGGGAATTTCCAAAAATAAAGTCATGCCCTATGCTTAGTTACCAGACGTCTGTTCCCTTTATATATGTCCCTATGTCACAAAATGACTTTATTTTTGGACAAATTCACAGAGTATCTGTTCAAAAATAGCTAACATTTTTTTACCTGCATGCTGGAGCCAGCACCTTGGCCTTTGCACCTGGCACTTCAGGGGTGTCAATGGAATTAAGCCGGTGACCCTTCGGTCACAAGGCTGTTTTTTTAACCACAAGCCCACGGCTGCCCCATTATTATGTGAGTGCATATAATTATTATAATATATATTAAAGTACAAAGTACAGTAGGTTAAGTCTTCTGATTTCATACTGACCTCCAAAGTAGCCCCCATCACAGAGCTCTGTCTGAGAATTCTCTGTCTCCACAAGGACCTGTCCATGCTCGATGAAGAACATACGGTCACCGGGCATGTTCTGAAATGCAATGACGTCACCTTCTTGAAAAACTTCATATTGCAGGTGAGAAAGGATGGCGTTGATGATGCTCGTTTCGCAATTGCGGAAGATGGGGGCTCGTCTCACAAGGCCCGAGCACATGATCATCAAAATCTCCTTCAAAAAGTCAAAACAAATAATGGATAATGAATTAAATATGGATTCAGTGACGTTTATTTTAAACTGTAAAATGTTCAGACTGGCAGATAAGCAGCCGAATGACTGAACGCTACCTCCTTAATGGATGAAGACACCCAGTTTAGCACGTCCTTTTCATCATACCATTTTCCCTTATAGCGAGCCTGAAAGTAACTGCTGATGCGTATGCGCAGCTCTTTGGGAAGTTTCATGAAGACCATATAGTCTTCTAGATGGTTCAACTATAAGTGGAACAATAAATAAATCAAATGTATATATGTACAAATGTAATTTCTGAAAATGTCTTGATATCAGTTCATCTCATTGAAAGATTGTGTTTTGTTTCACCTTGTTCTTGTATGCTTTTGCTGTGAGGTCTGCGTCAGTCATCAGAGCGACTGTGTTGGCGACCAGCACTGTGTACATTAGAGCTCCTGACACAATGCTGGTCATGACGATCCACAGCTCTACCTCATCTCAAGTGATAAGAATAAAATTGAAACACAGATTACACCCATTCAGTGGCAAGAAAACAGTTAACTGAGACTAATACATGCTGATTCATTATCTGGATACAGGTAAGTTTTTTACTTGTTGGTGAGTCAGAGGAACCGTAGGAGATTGCCGTCATATGCGAGAGGGCACGAAAGACACCAAAGGAATATTTCTCTCCGACAGAGGCGTTCTGAAAAATATCCATTTTGTCAAAGTCTAAATTGTACAAGATGTAACTACATGACATATTCAAAAGCAAGAAGTTTCATCACACAAGTTATGAAATTAAGCATTCTACTAAAACCTACTAAAATGAAATGAACCACTTATTGACCACTGTGCTTGTACACCTAGAGGAAATTGACTTCAGCATTAAACCTGACTGTAACTTGGTGTGTTACAGTGGTAACATCACTGAGCTCCCATGTGAGAGACCTGGGTTTGATTCCCGGTCTGGGCAGCCAGTCTGTGCTACACCAATAAGCGTCCTTGGGCAAGACTCCTAACACTATGTTGGCCTACCTGTAATACTAACAACCTTGTAAGTCGCTCTGGATAAGAGAGTCTGCCAAATGCCGTAAATGTAAATGTAAATGTAACCCATATGTACAGTGAAACACACATATACGTGTACACTAGGGGCTGTGAGCACACTTGGCCAAAATGGTGGGCAAACCTATCCACCCTGTGGAGCGATTAACGATTAGGTGCCTTGTTCAAGTGCACTGTAGTTGTGTCATGTCGATTCCGGGAATCAAACTGCCGGCCTTTCAGTCACAAGGCTGGTCCCTTAACCACAAGCCCACAGCTGCCCCAATTATACTAAACACTACATACTAAGGACTCAACATTCATTGAGGTCTGAGCAGCAGACTTGGCAGCAGGCTTCTCCTGCTGAAAGTACTTTTACTGTCACTGGAGTGCAATTTCAGATACGCCAAACATCAGATAATTAAAATCTGGTGAGTAAACGCCAGAGCATGGTCATTTATCAGGAACACCAATAATGTGGCAACAACATAATGCCTAGTCATGCAGATACAGGTCAAGAGCAGAAGCGAACTACTCTTTTGACCACCAAACAGTTGAATTCAACTGTAAAACACACACATACACACTAAGAAACACACACCAGGGGGCAGTAAGCACACATGCCCAGCACGTTTAGCAGCCCCTTTACACAACACCTGGGGAACAGATGGGAGTTAGTTGCCTTGCAAGTCTTGTTGGTTTGTGGGGCTCAAACCTGGACCTACTGCTCCCAAGGCGGTTTTCTTAATCACAAGCTTCTAGCTGCCCCTGCAAACATCAGTTTGGAGAAAATGTGACTCTGAGTGTGGCATGGTTGTTATTGCCAGGCAGGGTGGTTTTTCAAAACTGCTGAAATCTTGGATTTTTGCACTTAACAGTCTCTGGAGTTTACACAGAATGGTGTGGAAAAATAAAACAACAACAAAAAAAGATGCCTTAATAAGACTCAGAACAGATGGATTTGAGCAGACATGACAAATAATTACTCTGAATGCTGCATTTCTGTCATCCAAGTACAGGATTCTGAGGCAACAATGGGCACAGAATCATTGAAACATCCAGCTCATTTCATTTTATTCATTTTACTTGTCTTGTCTTACTTGTGCATGCTGCTACAACATCTAAATTTCTCACTAAATACATGCATCACTTAGGGGTGTTGTCTGTCTTATCTTGATTGACTCTCTAATGGCATATCACATTACCATGAGATTTTCTCGTCTGACCCAGCAGTCTGGTGGAAACTCTTCCAGCATTGGAACGAAATACTGCACACAGCCGTTCCAGTGGCACAGCAGAAAAATCATCATGAACAGAGACAGGATTCTGAACAACACTCGAACCACCTCCAGGTTGGCATTCGACACCTGGCGAGCAAACAATTCCAATATTAGGTCAAAAATATATTACATACTTAATTATTAACCATCATGATATTGGATGCAATATAAATGTGCAACATTATTAGAAGTAAAATATAAAAGTAGAGGTTTGGAGAAGGAGTCCCAATCACTCAGCTTACTTTCTCCACTTCATTAAAGAAGCGAACCAGACGTGAGACCCGCAGCAGACGCACTAGGCTGAGGATCCGCACGAACATAAGAAACCGCACCATTTTAGTGGCTTTGGATGACGGAGAATCACCATGATATTGCAGATCCTGGGAAACAACAGTAGCGGTATATCATAGTAAACACTGGAGTGCCAGAAAAACTGGTACAGGCGAGCCTATGTCTATCTAAGTGATGGATAAAGACTATCTATAGAAGCTTCTAATGGTATAGAGTTTGTTTAGCTGGCATTCCATGGGATCCTTGGTATGTATACAAATTTGCTCCAACAGGTAAATGCTATGAGTACCTTACATTTACATTTATGGCATTTGGCAGACGCTCTTATCCAGAGTGACTTACAAGGTTATTAGTATTACAGGCAGGCCAACATAGTGTTAGGAGTCTTGCCCAAGTCTTATTGGTGTAGCACAGACTGGCTGCCCAGATCAGGAATCGAACCCAGGTCTCTCACATGGGAGCCCAGTGACGTTACCACTGTACCACACCAACCTTTTTGGCCTATTCCAACAGGACACCACATATGCCAAATTATGTTTAGAGGAACACTCATCTCAGTTTGGGGTTTTGCCATTTCCACCAAAGTCACTAAATCTCAGAATTGTGGCTTGTTTTGTATGGTTAAGTATGGTGTTCATTGTCTACAAAATACCAAATGCTACCAGTTTTTCTGGCACTTTGGTGTAAGATCTTTTCTTGTTATAAGTGGTACATTATCTAAACCTGGGGTGCTCAATCCTGGTTCTGGAGATCTACCAACCTGAAAAGTTCAGATCCAACACACCTGACTCTAATATTCAGTTGCTCTGGATCAGGTGTGTTAGATTCGAGTTGGAGATAAACTCTGCAGGGTGGTAGATCTCCAAGACCAGGACCAGGATTGAGCACCCTAAACGAATCGAAATGTTCTTACCGCAATTAGAAGGATGTAACCCACTGGAAATGCTGCGATCATATCAGGTACAAACCAGCTCTTTAAATAGTGTTGTCGAATGGATTTCAGATCAAGAATGGCCGCCTATGTGAGAGAAGGCAGGGTGAAGACACTTCCATAATGTTTAAGCTTCTTATTAATAAAACAATACTACACCCAACATCATACATTTTTAAATCTTCAATGTCTTTGCTATCTCCATGTGAAGGACAAATGTCATATGCTAAAGCAGCAGGTTTACCCTTTTGAAAGTACTGACTGAATGAATGTTTTATTGACATGTTTGGTCATTTGGGATGTATATTATTAAAGTTATATGCCTTTGCTTTTACCCTCAGTGACACATTTATCACAGACTGAACACACTTCAATAACAGCACTCCAAAATCTCTAAATACAGTATATCCACATTCCAGTATTGAACAAACATATTAGTAGAAACACAAAACAATTATCATAGGTATTGTATATTGTATTACAAATACAATACACTACATAAATATATAATAAATACTGGGCCAAGTACCATTCTGTACTTTTATTTCCTACAATAATAACATCACTAACAATGTTTTTATAATGTAAAAAATGAACATTAAAAAATTATTTATTCTTGCAGGAGCAGCAAAACACGGTTAAAAAATACAATCAACATTAATCTTATTAATGTTATTAATCCTACTATTTGAAGATAAAACACAGCAGATAGTCCCAGCGTTAGTGTTACATTAATACTGTGAGAGTTAAAATGTAACACCTAGAGTGTAATAACACACCTACGTAATGTTATACAGCCTTATTCC
This sequence comes from Duopalatinus emarginatus, assembly GCA_028565595.1. Lineage (NCBI taxonomy): Eukaryota > Metazoa > Chordata > Actinopteri > Siluriformes > Pimelodidae > Duopalatinus > Duopalatinus emarginatus. Next base: position 21,105,547 of record JAOVVF010000004.1, read on the forward strand.
CCTGCTTATTTAGATGCTTCATTAAACTCAATTTAGTGCATATTATATTATCATCAACACATCATTAAACAATTCCTTTGTGCTGTTTCATGCATCCATTGTATTGCTGCCACTTTCCTCTCTCCACTTACTGTAATTTAAGACTGTCCCAATTAAGCTGAACCATATTGTCCCAAATGACCAAACATCTTGAACATTATTAAATAATAAATGGACTAACTACACTGCAAAAACGGTATCTGATCGAGAAAAACAATCTTGAATATAGTTGAGTTAAGTAAAGTTTATGAAGCCTATTACTAGATCAATTTAACTCAATTTTGATAATTGATCTTATTTTAATGTTGGTTTTTTTTGAGAATAAAGCCAAATGTTATACCAGTGAAATACAAATGTAATGCTAGAAATTAGTAAAAAAAAATCTAGATATAGGTTTAATGGTCTTATATTTATTATATAATAATCACATAATCAGAAATATTAGCCTGACCTGACCTTTATACAAGGCACCATTCGTTTGCAGTGTTCATGCCAATTTTTTTACAGTAGTATATCTTATGTATATATGCATCTTTAATATGTATAATGTATTAGTCATTTCAGTTTTTTATTCATTTATGCATTAAAACTAGCCAATGCATAAGCCATTTTTCCTACCACAATATTTTTTAATTTACTTTTCAGGCCAGAAAATAAATGCTTGTCCCAACTGACCTGATCTCCCAATATGTCAAAGTCACTATACATATTTATTTCTGTCTCTGGGTATAGTAAAACTTACCTCATTGTCCTCAGAAATGATGCCCATGCGAAAGTTGAGTCCAACGTCTACAAGGAACAGAGTATCTGAGAAGACATTAAATCCCTCCCAGCCCACTCCGCCTTGACCGTCTAAAAAAGCAATCTCTATTGGGATCCCGATGAGGTTCAGAAACGTTATGGCCACCATACACATTATGTAGTAACTCCTGAAGAACAACAAAATAAAATAGAAGAGCTCGGTTTATACCATCACATAATATGTGAAATGTAACGCATTAGTATGACTGTAGCATGTGTAGACACATGCCATGGTAAAAGGTAAAATATGTATAAGGAGGTTAATTCTGGTCATTTAGAACGGCCTTGTCGTATCATCTTGGTCATTTGAACACTTCTGACCTGTACTGTGAACTGCAGATAAATCAGATAAAGCTTGATACCACAAGTCCAGCAACTGAACCTACTTTCCTCTCTAAACAGAACATTTTTACTTTTTTGCTTTATTATAACTAAATGGAAAAGTTGTTATTTAATTGCCTGCAAAATCCTACTTATAATAAAAGAAAGAATAAAAGAAACAGCCATTTTTAAAATTTTATGACCAAGCTTACATTACCTTAAAGGACTGAAAGGATGAATGACAAATACTCCTTTCTCCCTTTGCTTGATACACTCCTTCTCCACAGCCACTTCACTCCCGTACACATACAGAGACTGCCTGTTTAACTGGGGCAGGAGCAGATTCCTCCATGCGTCCCAGCTAAAGCATCCTCGGGTCCCAGGTGCTTGCTTTTCCATCTCTGGTCCCTGACTAAGCACGCTGATCACGAAACCACTTTTGACATCACTGCTCCCCTCTGGCAATTTTATTTCTGGACTTCTTTTATGCTGATCTTGCCTTTCTTCCCTATTACTTGCTCACACAAACAGTAATTCTTCCAGCACTCTTGTTTGTAGGGTATAGAGGATCGCGAGCACAAGACGTTCCATTCTCTCCTTCCCTGCCATCACTGCCAGTCTCGACTCTCTCATCAACTATTCAGCATCTCCGCATCATGTGCACCTGAATTAGGCACACCTGAAATGCAGTCTGGCTTGTCAGCACAATGGGGGGTTTTAAATATCATGGTTATATGTCATCTGCACCAAACAGATGGTTGTGACAGAACTAAACACCTGGCTGATCCTGAGGATTTTGCTGCATGCATAATGATTAAAATGATTATAATGAGAATAATGAGCAATATTAACGTAAATCAAGGAATACTATTTTTATTATATATTTATTAGAAAAGGATTTACTGTATGTCCTAATGCAGGTCCTTTTGAGTTTTTTTTAGCACACAGTATTAAATTACAGACCTGATGTTACTTCTCTGATTTCCTAGTAAACGGTCAGAGTGTCAAGATGCAGGGTTATGTTTCAGTGAGGCAACGTAACAGCTAAATGGACTTAAACATAATTACGTGTCCTCTAAGAAGGTTCTGAATTCACACAATCAAAGCCTGAGATATTTATTACAGGAGAACATATGGCTCACAATGTGTGATGGAGTCTCAGTTTTCCTCGATTGCATCAGATGGAATCATCCAAAAAAAAAAAAAAAAAAAAAAAAAGTGGTGGGCTAGACTAGTGGACTAGACGTCTTAGTCTTCTGAGACATCACTTTCCCACTAAACAGCAGAAATAAGGAGAATGTCATTATCTTTAACTCAAGTATAAATGTACGGTCGTGGAAAGGCTCCTGAATCTAGTGCAGTACCAATCAGCATGACTGGAGCTGCTAAAAAACATTTTTCCATGGTCAGGAGACTCAGGTGAAACGGCGAACAAACAAGAGCGACAGCACATGTCTGAGCCAACCGATGACAGCAGCAACAGGAAGACTGACATCATCAGCCACAACTTCAATTACGTTCAGGACAGATGGTCCTGAGTCAACAGGACAACTGAGACAACGCACATATAAGCCAGAACCACAGGTCCTTTTGCAGGATGGCTCGGCGAAGTGAATGTGTGTGTGTGTGTGTGTGTGTGTCTGTGGAACACTCCGATGAATTGCCACTCTGTCCCAGGAGTATTCCTGCCTTGGGCCCAATGATTCCGATGAGCTCCGGAAAAGGTGACCCTGACGTACTAAGCATTCAAGTGAATGACTGACTGACTGAATAAAACAATCCCAAATTCTTGTTGACGTTCAGTTAAACTGCAGAACAGCTGAGTTAGTTTGAGGGAATGATTGACCTTTTTCCTATGTCATCTCTTGTATTACTAATTTCAAATATAAATCCTGACTTTACACTTTTTAAATCCTGACTTTAGACTTTTCAAATGTTTTTAGATTAAAAAGGAAATGAGTGGTATCGCTCATCGCTATTCCCTTCACACCTAGTTCAGCTCATGAGCTAATTATCCGGCTCTCCATAATTTGGACTGGGTGGGTTGGGATGAAGGAAACTGTGGATTCGTACAGAGCAGCGGTCTCTTATGACTCTCGGTACATGACTGAATATTGATATTATATAACACAGCTCCACTGATATTTTTTATAACAGCTGTTATGAACGTGTGACAGATGACTCACAGATGACATTTATGACTCAAATAGCTTAATTCTAATTAACATTTGCTATCTTAAACACTGAACGAGCATAAGAGCATCGAAGACCGCTTTAAAACGGCTTGCAACTGCTTTAAAACTCTTGCAATTATTGCAGAGGAAGTGTAAGTAGGCTAATTAGCTAAGTAGTAAGTAGGCTAATCTGATACTCAGAGACCTCTGCTTTTCTGTTTGAAAACCTTGTTGTCAAGCATTTCATAGAACTACACACATATATATATACGTATATATATATATATACGTATATATATATATATATATATATATATATATATACAGTATGTATGTGTGTGTATATACCTTCCGGTCACAAGGCTGGGTCCTTAACCACAATCTCATGTCTGTTCCCACTTCTACAATGCTATGAAGGTCATGCTTACACATGGGCCGTGCTAATCTACTATGTAACTTTATATGTTCTGCTGTTGAAAGCAGAAACTATTCTTGCACGCTGTTCTGTAACTGCACAATAGTACTATTTGCACTTCTGGTAGTTACTAACTGCATTTTGTTGCCTTGTACTTATACTGAGCAATAATAATTAGTGTATAATGAGTCTGTCTGTCTATCTATCTATCTATCTATCTATCTATCTATCTATCTATCTATCTATCTAAAATGTTCTTTGTTGGAAATTAATCAGACTTCTATAATGCGGCGTGTCCATCTTACCTTGCTTTTTATCCACATCAGGGATACGGCTGATCCAGAATCTATTCCAGGTTCACTTAGAGCAAGGTGGGTATAAGCCCCTGTATGATGCCAGCATTCACAGGGCACCATGGACACACAAAACATACAACATTTTCTACCTGAGCTCAGGACTGAATCCCTGAATCAGCTATATTGTAAAAAACACTGTAACAGTAGCCTGGTAAAATCCCTCAAGCAAACTGAGCTATTGGTGTACATATATACTAGGAGTCACTGGATGTACCATAATGATTACTATATCTATTTCTGCATCTCAAGAATGGTAGCTACAACCACACACACACACACACACACACAC
>JAOVVF010000004.1:21119483-21132637 GCA_028565595.1 Duopalatinus emarginatus
ATGATGTTAAGTTCAGAAATGTTGTGCATCCACTGATTATTAGTGAGATTTTTTAGCATGCAAATAAAGGGGAAAACCTTAAGATATCGGCCCTACAAATCGGCCCTAAATATCGGCAGCACAGATCGGCCATTGGCTGACCCTGACCTCTAAATATCGACATCGGCATCGGTTTTAGAAAAACCTATATCGGTCGATCTCTAGTCTGAAGTAGGACATGTTTACGGCCATAAAAAGATGAATGAATGAAAAGGATTTAGATTTTGCCTTCATTTTTACCTCCATTTTTGCATTGTTGTCTAGAGACATCGATGCTACATGTTCCTTTTGTGCAAAACGGACCAAGTTAACTTAGTATGAGTGTAATGTTTTGTTCCAAATCCTCAATTTGTCTTTCAGAGTGTGTCCATATTATCTGTCTCGCTCTCTGAAGCAGAACGCTGACCTCATATTGATGCCCTACAACTACCTCCTTGATCCAAAGGTCATGAGCGTTTATTTTTCCTTTATTATTTTTTTTTTAAAAGAAGCATCCATTTCCTTGATTAAAAGCCGCAGCCTTGGGAACTGTAATGGACTGATTTGTCTTCCAGAGTCGTCGAGCGCACAACATAGAGCTTAAGGGAGCCGTTGTCATATTTGATGAAGCACATAATGTGGTGAGGATTAGTTTGTGTGTGTGTGGGTGTGTGGGACAAACCTGTTGTTTACAGTCAGTCTCCTTCACTAACCCGAGCTGAGGACATTATTTTCTCCATCATTACAGGAGAAGATGTGTGAAGAGTCTACCTCGTTTGACCTGACTCCTTACGATTTGACGTCAGCCATCGATGCTGTAGACAAGCTTTTAAGGGAGCAGGCCTCGGATATCGGCAAAGGAGACTCTTCAGAGGATTTCAACGTAGAATCTTTGAACTCAGGTTAGATTCATGATGGTGTGTAAGACTTTTCCTAGATAGCTTCACATCGATCCCTGTCACCTAGATGAGGATGGGTTGCTTTATGAGTCTGGTTCCTCTCAAGGTTTCTTCATCTTGTCATCTCAGGGAGTTTTTCCTTGCCTTTTTTTCTTTGCCATTTCTATAAATGTTATGACCTGCTGTTTTGTTTCTGTAAAGCTGCTTTGTGACAGTGCCCATTGTTAAAAGTGCAATACAAATAAAATTGAATTCAAGTTCTCTTGTGTCTGGTTGCACAGGTCTGAACCTGGACATCACCACTATTGCAAAAATTAAACGTAAGTAATGAACATATTGTGGTTCTGATTAAGATGAATTTTGCAAAATCATATGTTTTAGGTAACTTTTTTTCCATTTATTTTTTTTTTTTGGTCATAGAAATTTTAATGGACCTGGAGATCACCATAAACAGCTTTGAGATGCCTTCCAATAACCAGGGGATCACCAAGCCTGGCAGGTGTGTCCTTTATCTTGGCTGTTGTTTAAATGGTTGGTGTGGTACAGTGGTAACATTATTGGCTCGTCATGTGAGAGACCTGGGTTCGATTGCCTGTCTGGCCAACCACTCTGTGCTACACCAATAAGGGTCCTTGGGCAAGACCCCTAACACTACCTGTAATAACAGTAACCTTGTAAGTTGCTCTGGATAAGAGCATCTGCCAAATTCCATAAATGTAAATAAGGCACTTATTGAATGCTTCTGCAGGATGTAAATCATAATGTTCATTATTTCTTTAAAGAATAACTATAAATGCATATTAAGATTATATTATGATGTGTTGTATCAATAGTCTGTGCTCGTGAAACAGAATGTAGTGCTTTTATGAACAGGGAAACTGAACACATAGAGCTTAGTGGGTTATGTTATAAGGTTGCAATGTAGTGTTGGTTTTTAATTGACCCAAATGATATTAGCACGTAGATATACATAAATACACTGCACGACAACAGTTGCATTCATTTTTGCCTGAGATCTTGTTGATGGCGAGAGAATCAAACTGGTTCGCAAAATCTTTCAGGTGTTTGAATCACTTTATTTGCGTAAATAGATGAGGTTTATGGTCTGTAGAGCACAAAGTCTATTCACGTAATGCATACGTTTTTATATCATATTCCCTTCTTCTGGGCCTCACTGGAATTTATAGGATATCTTCTGTCTCAGCTGCTTGAGCCCAAGAGAGATAACCTTTCACCTAGGATTTACAAGACCTAAACCTCTTACTTCTTTAACCATTAGCTGGTCTGCATAAACTTTTCATATTCCAGATAATCCGCAGAGAGAGTCAGGTGTTTTGCCAGAAATTTAAATTGAGTACAAGATTACATGAAATGTCAGACTAGTTGGTACAAGGCGGCACATCTACTCCAGCATATGACAAAGTCTTTCACCGGGGGTTAAGGTCAGGACTCTGTGGTGGTTAATTCATGTGTGAAAATGATTTCTTGTGCTCCCGGAATCACTCTTTTACTATTTGAGCCTGATGAATCTTGGCGTTGTCATCCTGGAATATACCCGTACTATCAAAGGAAAAAGAAATCTACTAATGTTATAACCTGATCCTTCAGTGCGTAGATACATTTACTGGCATTTGTCAGACGCCCTTATCCACAGTGATTTACGTTTATCGCTGAGCAGTTGAGGGTTAAGAGCCTTGCTCAGGGGCCCAGCAGGGTCAGCTTTGTGGTGTCGGGGTTTGAACTCACAACCTTTCTTAACAAGTCCAACATCTTAAGCACTGAGCTACCACTGTTCAGGAATTTTATTTTAATAGCACACAATGTTGCTGAGCCTCGACCTGACCAGTGAAAACAACCTCACATCACAACACTGCCTCCAGAGACCAGAGTCCAAACCCAAACAGTGACTTTTTTTTTTTGGCCAGGCAGAGTACAATACCTAAAATGGGTAGAGCTTTAATTTCACTTGTGTATACTTTTTTTGCATAAATTTTTGGCATCTGTTACTTTTCTACTTTCAGCTGCTTTTGGCCTCTACACCACTACATTATTACACTACTAGTATTAATATACAGGCTGTTGTAGTATTGTATTTCCCTGTCCTATGAGTGTGTGTTTTTGCCCTGCTTTATTTCAGCTATATTTATGAGCTTTTCCAAAAGGCCCACGTAAACTACGACACCAAAACCGCAGTCGTCGAGGCCATGGAGCAGATCACAGGATATTTGGCAGGAAGTAGGTATTTGAACTACAGATCTTGTGACATGTTCATGTGCATCAAGTCATACTTTTTTACACTAACGCAATACGCTCTTGCTGTCAGAGCCTGGTATCTTTCTCAACACCAGTGGACTTCAGAAAGTCGCAGATATAATACAAGTAACCCTGCCACTTCTTTCTCTTTGAATAAAAAAAAAAATATATGTATATGTATATATATATGTATATGTATATGTATATAAATAAATTGACTTTTTAAAAATCTGTTTTTTATAATGTTGTCAGTTGGTGTTTGCTGTTGAACCTGCAGAGGGCAGCATGCAGTCGCACAAAGGGATCATCATGCAGCAGTTCAAGGTCTGTTATATTTACCTGTCCCCGCATATCTGTGGAATAGTTTATATAACCATGCACAATTTAGAAAGATATTATGCAGTTAGTATGCTGGCTCAGCCACATACGTATTTGCGGGTATGTTCATGGTCTCAATATGACTAATCTGTATCCTTAAGGTGGCTAAAATATAATGTGGGTTTGAAAGCTCAGAAATCTATTTCTCAGGAGCTGTAAGTCTGACTGAGCTGAAATTTGGGATTGAGGATTATTATGCTAACATGTAGTGATAGTGGGCAGTGATATTTCAGCAAGCATTTAATAACAATAACAATGAGCAGTCATCATCATCATGAACCTTCACTGGTAGACCTCTCGAGTGATAAAAAAATTAAACTTTGGGGTCATTTTTATTAGGTGTGTGACTCTTTCAGTGTCTGGCGATTCGATTTGATTCTAATTTTTGGGGTCACGATTCGATTCCGAATTGATTATCTATTCAGGAGCGATTTTTCTATTAAAATAGTCTATAATTTTTTTTTTTAATTATGTGATTGACGAGATGAAACGACAATGTACACAAATAGAAAGTTTATTTAAATCAATATTTTTATTCCATCCTGTATCAAATCTTTTGCATCATTTTATTTTTTTTACCAAAAAATCTGTTATTCACTTCCTATATTTTTTTTCTAAAATCATTTCATTACATTTACAGCATTTGGCAGACGCTCTTATCCAGAGCGACTTACATTTATCACATTTATACAACTGAGCAGTTGAGGGTCAAGGGCCTTGCTCAAGGGCCCAAAATTGGCAGCTTGGTGGTGGTGGGATTCGAACCCCAATCTTCTGATCAGAAGTTCAACATCTTAACCACTGAGCTACCAGTGTGATTTAATGTGTTGATACAGTTTTGGAAAATCTACATCAGAACAGATTTGGTGTGTATTTTACTAATGTATGTCTCACCCAGTGTTCTTGAATGTTAGATTAAAGTTTGTAATGCCTTTGTGTTCTTGTCAAGTCCTGGTGGTTTGACCTGGTCAGAGACACGCTGATCCCTAAAGCAGAGTCTTTAACCTTCAGCTAAAGAAAGAAAGAAAGGCATCATCATGTTTGATGAAATGCAAATATTGTCCTAAATCTGAATCTCTGTTTCTTTTCAGGTGCACATTCATCCAGATAATAGCCATTTCAAGAAGAAGCAGACCACGGATCTGTGGGCCTCCTCTTCAACGAGGAAACAAGGTATGTGCTTTTATTTGCTTACGTTTGTGCAGAAATAAAGGTGAAACCCACATGGCATGAGTATGTGATTGTTAGGTGATTTGTGTCTGTAGGTAATTGAACCGGTTGTATTATTTACAATACTTTATATTGTTTTGCTTCAATGGTACTTGTTTATTATTATTATTATTATTATTATTATTATAGTGTTATTAATATTATTATAGTTTTATTATTATTTTTTTATTGTTATTATTATTTTTAATAATAATAATAATAATTATTATTATTATTATAAATTGATTGATTAATTTCTGGGAAATTACCTTATATATTAAATATTTTATCGTTTATTCAAACTTCCCCTCTTCATCTGTGTGTGTGTGTGTGTGTGTGTGTGTGTGTGTGTGTGTGTGTGTGTGACAGGCAACGTGCTGAGTTACTGGTGTTTCTCTCCGGGATTCAGCATGCAGGATCTCATCAGGCAGGAAGTGCGCTGCATCATCCTGACCAGTGGCACCCTGTCACCCCTGTCATCCTTCACCTGCGAAATGCAGATGTAGGTTCACACACATGATTCTTCCTTTCCTTTATTAAAACCAGGCAATCTGTAGCTCAAGCACGGCCTCTCTCCTTCCCAGCCCCTTTCCCGTGTCTCTGGAGAACCCACACGTCATTCAAAAGGACCAGATTTTTGTCAGCATTGTCGACAAAGGGCCGGACGGCGTGCAGCTCAGCGCGGCATTCGATAGGAGGTGTGTTTTAGATAAGTCTGTCATGTTTAGACGAGCGGTGGTAGATGGTAGGTGGTAACTGTCTAGTATTGCCACTGAGTACCGTTTACACATTAACCACACAGTGTGTTACTTGTTCTGAAGGTTTGTTCCTGAGAACATGGCATCTTTAGGAAACACCATTGGTAAGAGATCTAACGTGGAAGGTTTACATGGTTTCAGGATTTTAAATTAAAGTGAAAATCACACACACACACACACACACCAATGCCTTTTGTTCTTTCTGCTTGTTATTGGCAGTAAATCTATGTCGAGTGGTTCCTCATGGCTTGCTGGTGTTTTTCCCATCATACCCGGTGATGGATAAGACGCTGGAATATTGGAAGGTGAGTCGCCTCTGTAATTCGTCTGTCAATAAACTATAAATAGACAATTGATTCGCTGTTGTTATAAAAACCTGCAGATGTCTGTAAAGGTGTGCAGTTGACAATTTTAATTTACAGAATTTCTGTAACGGTAGCTGACTGATAATTTGAGTATATTATTATTATAGAGTTATTTTAAGTATCAACTATAAAAAGCTGCAACAAGAGGGGAAAAGTCAGAACATACTTCGGGGGTTGTTTTTTGTTTGACTTTGACAGGCTAGCGGCCATGTAGACCGCATCGAGTCAATGAAGCCCATGTTTGTGGAACCCAAAGGAAAAGGTACCTTTAATGAGGTGGGTCCCTGCTGGCTGCAGTACAGTTTTAATGATTGTCCACATTTTAACAGATATATCACTCAAAAACATGCTAAATGAGTACCGGTTCCTCTCTACTTTCCTCTCTACTGTCCCCCATTTAAACAAAAATAATGAGCTTGTATATGAGGTTATCTTTATCTTATCTTTGGCAACCCTGTTTTTACTCCCTGTGCTTTGGTCTTAGTCAGTCCAGCCTGGCACACCCGCAGCTGGTTCAGAATGGCTCCTGACAGATACAAAGAAAAGAGAGAGCATTACTCCTCTTCTTCCCTGCACTGGTTACCTGTGAGATTCCGGATTGTGTTTAAGGTGTTACTGTTTGTTTTTAAGTCCTGACATGGTCTGGCTCATAGCTATATATCCGACATGCTCTTTTTTAAATTTCCTTTCAGTCACTGCCTTCCTCAAACCAGTTTACTTTTGTATTAATTTATTATGTTATTGTTATTTGTTCATTAATATATATTTTTTTTATTTAAGACAAAGCCAGGCAGCTAAGCAAACCTAGTTCTGGTCATTTAGGTTACAAAATTTTACGCACAATCCTATTTTTGGTATAAATATAAAATGATGCAAAATAATTTGACACAGTAAGGAACCTAAAACTATTGTTTTACATTGCCGTTTCATCTTGTCAATAACTTAAACAAAATTTATAGACCATTTAAATAGAAAAATTGTTCCTGAATTGAAAATCGTTTCTGAATCGAATCGTCACCCCAAAAATCGGAATCAAATCAAATCGCCCGGCACTAATAGATTTGCACCCCCAATGAAACCTCATTTATTTGCTTTGGCATGTAAATCCTTTTAGGGATATATTAGGTAGCAAGTGAGTAGTCAGTTCTCAAAGTGGATGTGTTGGAAACAGAAAAAATGAGCAAGAGTAAGAATCTTACAGACTTTGACAAGAAGCAAATTGTCAGAACATGTCCAGAACAGCAGGTCTAGTGTGGTGTTCCCCGTATGCATTGCCATACCAAAAGTGGTCCAAGGAAGGACAACCATTGAACCAGTTATGGGTCATGGATGCCCAAGACTCACTGATATGCATCCGGGGTAAAAGTGCAAAGTTAAAGTAAACCATTTGCCTACTGTGCTTGCAAACAGAGGACTGTGACCTCCGCATTTAACCCATCTGTGCAGTGCACGGACACACATCAGTGAACACTAGGGGGCAGTGAACACACTTGCCCAGAGTGGGGGGCAGCCCTAAACCATGGAGCAGTTGGGGAAGTAAGGTGCCTTGATCAAGGGCACTTCAGTCTTGTGTTGCCCTTTGCAGGAATTGAACTTTCCGGTCACAAGACCTAGTCCCTAAACATTAGACCACGGCTGCCCACAGGGGTGACGACTGGACCGCCTTGTCTGTTCCTATAGAAAGACGGTTGGTGCCAGATACCACAGCACACCTTGAGAGGTCTTGTGGAGTCAGTGCCTCAACAGCTTATAGTTATTTTGGCAGCTATTTAGGCAGGCGGTTTAATGTTATGGCTAATTGGAGTATGTAGTTAACATCAAATAAATTAATTATCCAATGGCCATCATTATTGTAAATGCTTATAAATCACATAAAACTGGACTTTCACATAGAACATCATCTACAAAAACCCTGAATACCTGAAATTACTCAAGCACTCACACATTTCTTTTTTTTTCCCAGGTGATTGATGGTTTTTACGAAAAGGTAAATGACTCAAAGTCAAACGGCGGAACCTTCTTTGCTGTATGTAGAGGAAAGGTAAGAAAATAAGATTACTATATGTATCAAAAATATCAAGATGCTTATATCTGCCTTTCATTAAAAACTATTTACTGTGTACTCCCAAGGCGAGCGAAGGGTTGGACTTTGCGGACACGTACGGCCGCGGAGTGGTCATTACCGGCCTTCCTTACCCTCCGAGAATGGACCCCAAGGTGGTGCTTAAGATGCAGTATTTGGATGAGATGTGCAGAAACAAAAGCAGTGGTGTAAAGGTAAAGTATCACTGCTTAGTGTCAGCATATTACTTTAAGTGCAGTGTGAAGGTATATGCACTATTTATGCATGTTTATGCATTAACCAGCCTATGTGTGCATCCAATACATACCATACCATGGTCATGTTTGATTCATACATATTTAATCCAGCTTACGTTTCTCTGTTCAGTATCTGTCTGGGCAGGAGTGGTACAGGCAGCAGGCTTCCCGCGCTGTCAACCAAGCTATCGGTAGAGTGATCCGTCACCGTGAGGATTACGGTGCCATCTTTCTTTGTGACTACAGGTTAGAGCTCATTGTGGAGATCTTCTGCATAATTTACAGCATCTCTAGTGTATGTGTGATTTTCAGTAGGTTTCCCTGTACTGAGAAAAGACCAAAAAAAAAAAACTTACTTTAAATCTCTTTATAATACAAGTATTGGAGCAATTCTCTTAATGTTGTACAAATACAAAGTACAGTCTCAAAGCTAGCGCTGTAACACTCAATGCTCAAGACTGACACCAGAGAAAGGAAAGCTGTCTCATTAAGTAAGCACGGCCAATTATGAATCATTTCCATCGTAATGGAAGCACTTCGAGGCACTTTTATGATTATTGAGCTACTTGTCTGAGTAACTCCCTTTTCTAAAGCAGCATTTCCTCAACATGGATTTTGGATTTGTATATCATTTTGCAAAAGAAAGCTAACAATTGTATAGGTTATGGCTAAATCATGTGAAACGGATGATAAATCATGGGGGAGTATCATTACATAGTGTTAAAAGGCAAATGATGCTCCATAAATCTTTGATGGATCTGTCAGAGGTCATAATGAATGGTTATTTTGGAATCCATTAGGGGTGTAACAATACACTCTGATCAATTCACTATAGTGACTTTGTGATTTGATTCAGTTTGATTTATAATTAACTCAATGAACAGTGCAAAACAATACGCACAATTTTTGTCTGTATAAAACGGAATAAACTATTTTTATTTTATATTTACTATAAACAGGGGTTACGCTTGTAAAAATGTGCTACAGGTTCACCATATCATAAAAAGAAATAAATAAAATGATAAGAATGTAAATAAATAAACAGTGTTTGACCAGGGAACTGTAAAACCATTAACTGAAACATATTGAGCAAAAATTGAGCTCCAAACTCGGCTAAAATGCCCGTTTTCTGTGATCTCTTTTCATGCACTGTATATCGTACAGGTATGGGTGTTGTTTAAAAGTTAGTGACAAGCTCTTTTAACTTCTATCACAACCTTGTAACCCTATATGACATTGGAAGTTATCAGACTATGGCTTCACAAGGGCAGATCTTGTAGGCTCTCAATGACAAAGCGTGATTTTTATGAAAAAAAAAAAACTTGGTAAGTAATTGGTGGTAGCTTGTAATTTTATTCTGAGGTGACCCGGGTCATGAGGTATCATAACCTGTAAGTACATTTGAGGTGAGCTGTTCAAGACATTTGGTCTCGCAAAAGTGACCAATGACAAGATTTCTCTTGTTTTTTTTTTTTTAAAAGCACATAAGCTACAGGTACTGAAGATAGAGGATAGGTTGAAGATGAGTTTGTCATTCTAAACCTTTCAGTTGATATGTTCCTTTGTGTTTATTGTAGGTTCAAAAGCTCGGATGTGCGGCAGCAGCTCCCTTCTTGGGTCAGGCCCTACGTTCGAACTCATGAAAACTTTGGTACTGTGGTCCGTGACGCTGCACAGTTCTTCCGGGTTGCGCAAAAGCTTGTAAGTATCAGGTGGAACTATTAGATGGTCGGCATTCAATTGTATTCCTTGAATATTAACACATTGGCGTTGGATTTAAATGTAATAGAGACCTGTACCAGAGAAGAAAGTAAAAGGTGCAGGGTGTGACAGCGAGACAGCTGAAGACACCAGGCAGGCAAGTCCGGGGTGCAGTCGTTCAGCTCAGAGTGCCTGGGAGTGCAGCTCCTCTCTCAAAGCCAGAGTGTTTGACTCCCATGTGCCAAGCCTGAAGAGAAGGAAACTGGGTAAGACGGTATTTCAGTAATTTCTGAAATAGCAGAAAATTGTAATTCTATATAATTATTATTATTATACAGCAACTAGTTCTGGTCTGACCACATTCCAAAAATGATTATATTTATTAGAACTACAGTGGACATTTTACTGTGTGTATCACACTGCTCTTCTGTGTTAGCTACATAGAATCCACATGAAATATGGTCATTCTAAACCATTACTTCAGTAGCATTAGTAACATCATCAGCAGACGATGCATTTTACACAACCCTGAACTTCCAATTTAAAATATAAAGCTCAATCAGTCAAATTAGATCACACATTTATTTACCACATTGTTGAAACCTAAGGCAGGCGACCTGAACCTTTTCCTCTCTGTTCTGATTGCTGATACAGATGAGCACTCTGGAAGAGACGGGACGGCCAGGCTTTGTGTTCAGTACGAGATGGAAATGAGTTCCAGTAAAAAGAGACCCATGAGCCTGCTTGACGCTCTGGATAAAAGCGACCCTAATCAGGACGAGGATGATACCTTTGTTGGGGAGGAGAAGGTGAGAGAAAATAAATAGTTTCATTTCTCCCTGTCCAGGTTTAATTTCTCAGCTCAGCTCCTAGCCAGTCATGTCGTTCGTGCTTAACAGTTTAGACATGTTTGTGCTGGCTGTGTAGCTCTGCAGTATTTGGCTTAAATGTGGACATGTAGTTGTTCATTTTATTGATGCATATGTTTAATGAATGCCATGAATGACAAACTAACCATTTTTACACTGTATACTTTTATGTTGTTTATGCAGGCCAGCCGTTTGTCTACGTTATCTCTACAGCATGATAAGCGTATGGATGATGAATCGAGAGGAGGAAAACGCAAAATCAGAGTAGTGCAAGACCGGGTAACTGTCTTTTATACACTGACATGCCAAAAGTCATTGGATAGCAGTATGTAAATTGATTATTATGTGGCATTATCTCAGGGGATGGCTTTGGAACGCCCCAACCTGTATATTTAGTGAGGTGTTATTTTGTGAGTCTGGTTGAAAACATGCCTAAGATCGAACAATACCCGATAGGGGGTGCCAGATAAATCAGACATTCCATTTCTAAGGTTGTGTATACCATTTCTCAATTCACAGCATTACATGTGTGGAAATCACAGTTACAGTGGAAATCACAGCGCAGCACAGGCTGCACAGGTTTAGTACTGCAAAAATATGGTACAGGTTCATCAGATCTTACAAATAAATAAATAAAATGATAAAAAATATGAATAAATAAACAGAGTGTTTCACCAAGGGACTTTAAAACCATTAACTGAAACTTAAAGATCTCTGCAAAAGAAATAGAGCTCCAAAGTCGGCTAAAATGCCTGGTTTCTGTGGTCTCTTTTCAGGCACTATAGATCACAGAGCTAGAGGTATTGTGTTGTTATATCATGATCTTGTAATCGTATATCGTATCTGGAGTTATCAGATCAAGTTTTTACTTCACATGTGCAGATCTTTCAGACTCTTCATGAAAGAACATGATAACCCCACACAGTGGACAGCAGAGCACAGATTGCTTAATGATCCTGACTGACGACACCGTAATAGAATTGTCCGTGCGAACAGAAATCACATACACATCTGGTGCAGACACAGCGCCCTATTTGTTTTCGTGAGGTTGCTAACTGGACCCCAGAGGACTGAGAAAAATGAGGGTCATGGTACTTATTCTCTCAGGCTGATGGTTGGGTTTGTGTCTGGTGCAGACCCCATCCAGAAATAGAATGTTCCATCCATCTGGCACCCACTATAATGCTTTGTTTAAATTTTGGTAATTCAAGTCTCCTTGCCATGAGCATGATGGCCAGTGTTCAACTTCAAATCATTTCAAATCATCCCATGACTGTTGGCATGTCAGTGTGGGTGAAGTGGTGGATATGATCCATGTCCATTTATCTTCATCATACTAAAATCTTGCGTCGCTGGTTCTTTCAGAAACCCGTAGCCCCCAGTGCAGCAGATAAAGGAAAGGCCTTTATGCTGGAGCTGAAGAGAAATTTAAGTCAGGACAGCTTTACACAGATCATGCACGCGCTTCAGGTGTACAAGGCCACGGATAACCATGACGACCTTGTGGCAAAAGCAGCAGACCTTCTCATTCAAGACCCAAACACGCACATCCTGCTGAGAGGTGGGTGTAAGAATGCAGCCAAAGTCATGGACATGACTTGTAGAAAAGGCAACAAAGGGATTCAGGGCTTGATAAAAAAAAAAATGCAAGTATTAGGTAATCCTAACATGTGCGCTGAAGTACCAGGAAAACCTGGTACAGGGAACAAAATTAGAAGAGCCTTTAAGAAACAGCCTTTAATTTTCACATGTACACTAAAGTGCCAGAAAAACTGGTAAAGACAGACCTAAGGAAAAAAAACAGGTTGGTGGTCCAATAATGGTATGGGTTCCATGGGACCCCTGATACATCTACAAATGTTTCTGATGTGACTGCTGTGTGTGTCTTCTTCTATGAAGCGTTGCATCTGTTTATGACCTGCATTCATTCTCATGGGTTGGGCCTCTTCTAAAAGACAATATGCCGCCACAAATGTCTACAGACGCTAAATTAAATTAGAGGAACACTCATTTGAGTTTGAGGTTTTGCCATTCACACCTAAGTCACCAGATTTCAATGTTATTGACACACCTGGGATGCCATGCCAGAAAGAAATCCTACAACTTGGATATATAACAGAATTGTTGACTGTCCTGCAGGAAATATGGTGTCCATTGCCTATAGCAGGGGTGCCCAATTTGGGGCCTGCGCCGTTTTTTCCATCTGTACCCTTCTATGCCAGCCACTGGAAATTTCTGTCCCAACGACTCCTAATGGCCTGCAATTCACTTTCTGAGCACAGTTTTCTATGAGGGCACGAGGGGGGCACTGTTGAGTTGCTGGCTCCTCTTCCTGTAAGCAGGCTGATGAGTCATGAAATGAATGAGTGAGGAGTAGAGGCAGTG
>JAOVVF010000004.1:21139247-21159198 GCA_028565595.1 Duopalatinus emarginatus
ATCCCTCTGACCACTGTGCAGGACTTGTATATGTCATTCCCAAGACGAATTGACGCTGTATTGGCCGCAAAAGGAGGCCCTACACTATACTAATAAATTATTGTGGTCAAAAACCAGGTGTTTTAGTTTCATTCTCCAACCCCTGTAAATGACATGTTTACTCAGGTCTTTATTTATTTTTGTTTATTTACAGTAGACTCAAGTGTGAAGGATCAGAAGCCATCACAGTCAGGCAAAGAGACTCAGTTCAGTGCTTCCCTGCTGTCGGATATAAAAAAAGCTATCGGTGCTGAGAAGACAAATCAGCTTTTTGTAGCGTTGCAAGCGTACAAGAAAACGAACGATTACGAACAGATGGTATCAACAGTGGTGGGGCTGCTGACTGAGCGAGATGAAGACATTCTACTTCTAAAACGTGAGTCTTTAAGTTCTAGGAGGCAAAAACATATCGGAGCACAAAGTGTTTAACTGTTGGTATTTGTCGCTATTTTTATACAGATTGTTTATTTGATTTTTTTTCTAGGATTAACAGTGTTCATTCCAGCTCAGCATCGTCAGCAGTTCTGTGAAATGTTGAGATCTTTGACTGGGAGTGTTTCAGTGACTTGCCATGATTCAGAAGATGTTTCTAGTCCCCCAGTCTCAGGTACATGTTAAAATATAGATCATGTTTAAATCCCTGTTTACTTTTATAATGTAAATACATGTGCAGTAATGTGCCTCTTTATGTTATGTTTCTTTACAGTTTCACAGCTCTGTGCAGGAAAATCCCAAAGCAAGATGTCTTCTTTTCTCTCTTGACTTCCTATCAACCCCACAAGCTGCTACTGTGTTGGTGTGGGATGAGGGAGCAGTCCGTTCTTCTCTTGAAAGCAGAATCAAATGTATGATCTTGTTTAGACAATTGTATTTTGTATTTTTTTTTACACATTGTTGTATTGTTTTTCAAAGATAAATTAAAATATTTAGTAATTTTTGACTCTTTTTTTTTTTGACTGTGTTGAAGTGTATGATGATGTACTGCTACTTGCTGGGGTATTCAGATATGTTATCGTTTAGGCTATGCACAGAACACGGCCGCCATCTTGGATCAAGAGCGAGTTTTTCCAAAGGGAACGTAGTCATGTGTCCTGGAACATTTGACTGTATGCTGAAGATTATGTATTTTAACATGCGTTTACACAGATTTCCATCATGTGAAAGTGAGTTAGTCTTTTCACTGTGCAGTGGAATCGACCTCTGCATTGAACCGATCCATGCAGTGAAACACACACATGTCCAGAGGGGTGGGCAGCCCTATTTGCAGGGAGCAGTTGGTGGTTAGATGCCTTGTTCAAGGGTAATTCAGTCAATTCTTGTCAGCTGCAGGGCTCAAACCTCCTGGGACCTTCTGGTCCTAAGGCGGGTTCCTTAACCACATGCCTAGAGCTTAGAACGTTGGACTCGGAGCACAGGGTTAAAGCCATGATACAGCAACCCTTGAGCAGAGAGGGTTAGGAGCCTTACTCAGGGGCCCAACTGTGGCAGACAGGTGGGGTTGGGGCTTGAACTTGTAACCACCTGATCAGTAACCCAAAGCCTTCACTGTAAAGTCTTTAAAAATATACAATTTATAAACCAAAGGTCTAATTTTCTTTATTTTTTTTTTTTAATTGATTTGAATCTTCTAAATAAACAATAAATATATTTGTAATTGTGAAATGTGGCTACGCACGCAGTTTATCTTATCCATATCCCAACAAGCCCCGCCTTTTTTTCTACCATTGGGTAGTTTATAGTCTTAGCTGAGTACAACCAGCCAATCCTGGGCCTCGAAGGCAGGCTCGTGATTCAGTGAATCAAATCATTTGGCTCGGCTCACCAAAAAAGATCCGATTCTTTCGACTTTCAAACGACTTGCGGTCATTTTTTTAAAGAGGTCGGTTTGTTTTGCTTTTGCTATCTTTTGGCAAGTAATTATTATTTGTATTTCTACATAACAGGCTAAAATAGTTTCACATAGATTCACAAAGTAACATTATTTGCATTGTAACGCACGTTTCCAAAGAAAAAAAAACATGTCCCAGAATTAATAGTATTGTATTTGCGCTGTTTTATTTATTCTAATAACATATCGCGTCATTTAATACATATTATTGCATCTTAAACAAAGCATTTCCTTTGTTTTCTATATTTTTTATATATATTGACGCTAGTTGACTCTTCAGTTCAAAGAACCGACTCTTCAGTTTAAAGAGTCGATTCCTCTGCTAGATCCACTACTCCACAGAGGTGCTAGCATGCTAGCTGAATGGAAAAAGGCACCAAATAAGCTCATATTTTCTTGGACTGAAGCACTGTAACGATTCAGTGTGATTATTAAACCATATGCTGAGATGAATTAACTACAATATATTTATTTGAATGAAGACCGACTAGGGGTCCTGTGGGTTTGTTAGCAGGTAAATGCTACATGCTAGCTAGCCGGTTTGCTCTGGTAATATGGTTTGTTATTAGCTAACTAGCATACATTAAGCTAACTAGTTTAATGACTTGGTTGTTAATGTTGTTGAGGATTTACATCTTATATCCATAATGTCTGTGCTTATAGTTACAGAACATAGGCTAACTAATGCTAGCCTACAAGCTAATACACCTGAGACTGGGTTTTGTAAAGGTGTTACTAGCCAGTCTCAAACCCCACTGCAAATCAGTGCTCCTGACTTTATCACCCATGTAGTGTTTCTGTCCCATACAGACCATAAAGATGTAACTGAGACACTCACCCACCTTTTGTGTCATTCCTTATGTTTCTGTAGATTTCACATATGCCCTGACCTCCAACTCCCTGCCATGGATGAAAGCAGCCTGGAGCAGGCCATTGAGACCTACACGGCTCAGCTCCAGCAGGTGGAAACCGCACTGGCCTGTGGACTTAGCTCTTCTGATCAGGAAGACCTTCTCAAGCTGAAGGAGGATCTGGTCCAGCTCATCGAGCTCACCGAGTCCAGCCTGGTCTCTGTCAAGAAGAGCCAGCTGCTGGCGTCACTTGAGGATACTACGACGCAAGAGACTGCATCGGCCGAACCCCAGGAAGGACCCAAGGAGGTCAACTTGGATGATGAGTTTGCCGCTTTCTATTCCGAGCTGTCCGGGGCCTCGGGTGAGGAAGCACAAGGTCACAGAGCAGATGAGGATGAAAATGGGAAAGAGAATGAGGAGGAGGAGGAAGAAGAAGAAGACATAAGTGGCACTAAAGTACGAGCGCCTTACTACACCTCATGGGGGACGCTCGAGTACCACAATGCGATGGTGGTCTGCTCTGAAGAACCAGATGGGGAAGAGGCTCGAGTTAGAGTGCTCTATGTCCATCCTACACACAAGTCCATGAAGCCGTGCAATTTCTTTTTGGAAGGCAAGTGCCGCTTCCTGGACACATGCAGGTATCTTAGTGTGTTTGATGTGCCTGTGTTTCAATTGTAAGATTTTGAAGTCTTATTTTTAATATCTTAATATCACTAAAGAAATGACATACGATCTTGTTTGCCTACCATACAGGTGCACTGATATTAATATTCTGCAGGAAATACATAGTGGTTGCAGGGAAGTAATGGAAAACTCTCAGGAATGACATAAAGGGATGTAGAAAAAAAGTTAGGTAGAGGGATAATGATGGAGGGAAAATAGGAGGAATGAGGAGGGGTGAAATGAGTGTTCCTGTAACCATAATTTGGTGTCTCTAGACATGTATGGGGTGCATTATCCTGTTAGAAGAGGCCAACCACAAGCCTACAACTGCCCCCAGTATAATGTTTGTTTATCTGGCATTCCATGGCACCCCTAATATGTTCACAGCTCTTTGTGAGACTGAGCAACTTGGCATGCTAAAACTGTCTTAGTAAGGTAGCTATCTATCCACCTGTCTGTGTCTGTGGTACATCTGAGGTTCATTCCCCCATATATGCTAGCATTTCATGTGTGTACATTTCCCTGGATGCCCATACAACAGGAAAGTGGATAAAGCTGTGACTTTTTTAGAGTATCAACGCAAAAACTGGATGCACGTTTTAATTTGTAATGGATGCCGTGGCGTCGCCTACAACATGTTTAGCATGTGTGGTAAACGTTTTACTGAGAACAGCTTCAGTACCTTAGAATGCAAATAGTAATGCTAAACTAACTACCTACTTTAATTTTTAACTACCTACTTTAACATTACCTCTTTTATTAGATGAAGAGCAGAATCTATGGCCACAAGTGATCAGCATAGTCTGTATTTTTCCATAACAAACTCATCGTGAAAGGCACTGTTAGTGGTCGTAAATCATACTATCTAATTCGCATCTAATTTGTTAGATGCTTTTTGGACAGTGTATATTACCACCTTTTTACTGTTTGAAAGAAAAAAAGAAAAACCCCACAATGAGCAGTAAACTAATAAAGTAAAGAAAGTCAGGATGAGGTGTGCATACAATGCGTTTTTGTTCAATAGTCGTCCCAGGTTAGGATGATAAAATTTTTATTAGGGAATTTGATTATAAGGTTTACTGAGTGTCTGAGAGAATTTTATTATTATTTATAAACTTTGGAAATCTAAAATGTGTTTGTACTGAATCAATAATACAGAATTCATAAAAAATATTAATAAAATAGACATTGTCTATGAAATAAATGCAAAAGTTGTACTAAACACAATACAGTCTGTCTAAGACTTTTGTACAGTACGTGTACATATAGAAATATATATATATACATATAGATTGATGGATAGATAGATATAAAAGATAAATATAAAACCACACACCACCTCTCTCTCACAGCTGTGCCTTAGATATTATCATAATTGCCCAGTATACTAACATGTCTATTGTCGTGATAAACAGGGACTGTACTTTGTGTTGTTACTGATAGATGAGATTGATTATGAGTTGAATAGTGCTTCCTGTTTGTACAGTTCTTTGCAGTATCATTATGTGCTCATGTTTACAGCTTATAAAGGCAGTGGGATTTTCATGCCGAAGATTCAAGGTTCTTTCGAAGGTCTTTTCTTTTGACTAATATGTCTGGTTGAAATCCTCCCACAACAACAAACCAGATGGTTGACTTTAGGGGGTAGCTGACCATGGAGCAACTTTTGCTAAATATGTTACAATTACACATTAACAACCATAAAAAAGATGCCTTGGAGGATTTTGTTATCAGTTTGTCCTCTAGCCCTTCATCAGTATTAATTTTCGAACTGCTTTTGCTTGGATATACTAAACCCAGAAGTGACTTTGAGATGTGTAAAAATACCAGTGACGTTTTATCTAATCCTCTACAAGCTTGTGTAAATATCCTGTAGGCAATTCACACCGTACTTCCTGCAGGATGATCCACAATTCTGTTGATTTCTGAGACGTAGGATTTCTACAGTGCACTGCATGGCATCCCAGATGTGTTCGATAACGTAGCCTACCAGGGGTCCCATGGAATGGCAGCTGAACAAACCCAATACCATTATGGACCCACTACCAGCTTATTTATTTTGCATAGGCTCGCCTGAACCAGTTTTTTAGCACTTCAGTGTATATGTGACAAATAAAGGCTCTTATTCTTAACTTCTCTGCTGTATGGAGGATGATTCAAAATCACCACAAAATGCTAATGTGTGTGTTTGTTTTCACTTAGGTACTCTCATGGGGAGGTGGTGTACATGTCAGAGCTGAGGGACTTCCTCGAAGCCGATCTTACAAACATGCAGCAGGGGTCCTCTTGTTTAGCCAAGCATGAGGATGGCATCTGGTATCCTGCCAAAATCACAGGTACAAGTGCTCATTCATCTTGTCAAAATTTGTCAACTGTTTTAAAGGGTCATATCTTCCAAAGAGAGATCTGTCAGTCATCTTGTGCTTTCGAACGAATTCAAGCAGTGATGTAGTGTTTACAATAAATCCCACCAGCACACAGCCAACTTTGTGATTCTTACTCGTCCCAGTGTTAGACTACATGTTATGGAGCTATTCTCTGTAATCACAGCCTGGGCTGCGTTGTTGTGGGGTTCACCCTTAAACTCTCAATTTTGTTAATTTTACATTGGGTTCTCTATCGTTCATATATGTTTATTGTAAGACTCACAGTCACTTCATCTGCAAGATAAAGAAAACAAATTTCACATCATCTTCTTGTGTGAAGGATGAGTTCATAGAGTGCATATTCTTTTTACCTTGTTGTTGAAGGTAGCAAACAATATTGTAAAAGGTAAAGTTCAGTGTCTTTCAATGCAAAACAGCCAACACAAGCAACTGGATAAGTAAATTTTCCTGACAAGCATCCTGACCTTGACTTTGGCATTTTAGATGGCTAAATGTTTTGGGAGACGAGACTGTAATCAGGTGTGTGATTCACTGCATGTGTAGCGACTCATGAAGCCTGTGACACTCAATTCGCTTTTTATTATTGCCATCGTAAACTAACTTTAGTTTTTATGTGGCTTAATTTACAAGACACGATGAAATATTGCCGTTGGAAGTGGATCGACGTTAAAGACATCATAACCTTCTGGACTGATAGTGTTTTATGCTACTTGCACACCGTGCATGGTGTGAGTACCCCGCTTGACTTGAGGGGACCTATTTTTAGCCTTATAATAATGCAGTATTGGGGAATATTTGCTATCTAACTAATATTTTTGAGATTTTCTTTGGTGAGATCCTTCACATTAATTGCTTCACTTTGGTCAGCACTTTTTGGATTTAACAAATTAATTCAGATTCTGACAAAACATGGCAGCCTTTGATACACTTTTGAGGTCGCAGCACAAATATTAAGTCGGATTTGGCCATCATTTTTAACCTTTAATAATTTTGACTAATCAAACCTGGTTGCTGCAGAAGCAAAAGTGTTTGTGTGATTTTTTTTTTTTTTTTTTTTTCTTTTTTCACCAGCTGTATGAAAAGCTTGGCTGAATGAGAGATTTTAGCCTTTTATTTGTGAATTGGAGCGAGACAGGCAGAGCAGAGAGCAGCCTGTTGTGTGAAAAGTTTTTTTATTCAATTTAGATATTCGTTTATGAACTGAACATTTATGTCTGCATGGCAGGCTGGATGAGTCAACTTTCATTCAAATAAACAATGTAGCCTTAAATGGCGATGACAGGCCCTTGCACTGATGAAAATCTCTCTAAATTAACAAAGCACCAGGATTGAGTTTGTTTTTATAAAGCATGTGCCACGCTTTCCAAAGGCCCATCTTATGAGCCGGGATATAAACCGATATAGGACATCATAGGACCAAACAGTGATGGCTAGACGACTGGGTCAGAGCATCTCCAAAAATCAGGTTCTGTGGGGTGTTTCCAGTGGCTACTAAAAGTGGTCTACCAGTGAACCAGTAACATCGTAATGAGTGCCCAAGGCTCATGGATATGTGTGGTGAGTGATGGCTAGCTTGTCTGGTTTGATTAACCAGAGATCCACAGAAGGATCGTTTGATAATGTCTTTGTGCCAGATACCAAAACAGGTCTTCAGAACTGTTGTGAAGTCCATGCCTTGGTGGGTTACAGCAGATTTGTCAGTTGGTTTTAATGTTTTTCCTGAACAGTGTATGCAGAACGTGATGTAAAACTGAGGTGGCTATTTCTCAAAACCACCTTTGCGCAAGTGAACGCCTGAGAGTTGTCTAACAAAAACAGAAAGAGTTGATGAGATACACGCTCCAGCTATAATCTGCTTTGTGTGCAGTTGTTGCCTGAGTGTCTTGCATGCCCAGATTCGTATCACCCAACCTGTAAATGCATGCATCCCACCACGTTATTTTCACTTGGTGGTTTCATCAACACGGCACGCAGCCCCTACTGTGACATATAACTATATGGGGACCATTTCTGAGGTGTGCTGCTCCATGCTGCTACCACCTGGGTCTCACCATGCGCTTATTCCAGATTCTACACCACCACCACCAACATCATTATCCATCCACAGAGTAGTCCTATGGTGAATCCTGTTTCTCATGACATTCTGGGTTTCTCGTAACTGCACCAGCTCAGCTAGAAGGTTCTAGGAAAAGATGGCTGTGGGATCGTATTGCAAATGCTGCATCGTTCATTAATGTGTGACTTAGTCAGAAGGTCCCTGCGTACATGCACACACACCTGAGTGTATCGAGGGTATCCAGTGTTCGTAGAACTGCACTTATATATCTTACTAGTCATTTTTCTGTTTTGAATGGTGAAATCTTCTGATTGTGAAGAGGTGCAACAGCTTTAAGTTAAAGTGGTCAGGCTGTCTCACTAGCCCATGTTTCCTTGGTAGTATGGTGGTAGTATATTGGACAAATATGATGTTGGCTCTTCAGCTCGGCTTCTGAAAACCTAAGATGCACAATAATGTACTACAGAACCAATAAGGATGTAATATGTTAAATGACTTTGCTGATTGTGTTCGGTCATGAGTCAGTTTCTATTAGGGGTGCTGAAAAAAATGGATTCTTTAAAGAATCGCTATTCATAGTCCTAGGGATTCTGAATTGTTTCAGAATGCCCAAAAATCTATTTTAAAATGCGCGTAAGTTTTATTTTTTGCCGCTCCTACTCGGCCCCTGTAGAAGGCGGCCATTTAGGCCACCGTACAGCAAGCTAGTTGGCCAGCGCCCTTGCTAGTGGAGTCCAATATCGACAAAATTATACAAAATGTAAATGCAGTAATGCACTATGACTATAAAGTTGGTGATGTATTTTTTCAGATAAAGGTTAATGCACTGTGGTAGACTAAAGTCTATGTTTATTTTGTATTAATACATTTTGAGTTATTTGTTTACTGATATTTTTTATTTATTTATTTTTGTCAGAAAAAGCCAGGCAGCTAAGCAAACCTTATACTGGTCATTTAAGTTACATAATTTTTTGCACAATCCTATTTTTGGTAATAATATAAAATGATGCAAAAAGATTTGATACAGTAAAGAATTGATTTTGAATCGAAATGTCGCCCCAAAAATCGGAATCAATCCGAATCGCCAGACACTGAAAGATTTGCACCCCTAGTTTCTACAGCACTAATGACGAAAAGACGTTTAAAGCCCAATCCACATGCTTAATCTATTTCTTAAAATATGTTTGATGACCTTTTCCTTTTTCCAGAAATCGAAGGAGGCTTCTACACTGTGAAATTCGACTCGTTGCTGCTGAAGGAAGCCGTCCTAGAGGCAGATTGTGTTATTCCTCCTTTGCGACAGGATGATAGCTCCTCCTCTTCTTCTGATTCAGAAAATGATCTCGAACAGTGTGATGCAGGATACGCCAAAGGTTTGATGTTTAAACAGCAGAGGTTTTTTTTACATAAAATCATTCAGGTTGATGTTAAATAATAATAAAAAAATATTTTAATTCCTGCTTATTCAGATAATTAGTATGCCTTTAGTCCCTTTGTAGAGGTTTGGGTTTTACTAAGATGAAAACACTGCTTGTTTTTACTCTGTCTACAGTTTTCAGTTCCGGTAAAGAGGAGGAAACAGTTACAGTGAACAGTGCCGAGTTCTGCGGATGGGAGGCTCACACACGTGGAATCGGCTCCAAACTCCTTCTGAAGATGGGCTATGAGTTAGGAAAAGGTATAATATACTACCAGAAATCTTACACCTTAGAATACAACAGAATTGTGGACCGTTCTGCAGAAAGTATGGTGTTTATTTCCTACATGACCTACCAAGTATTATAGACTGGTGTACCAGGTTTGTATATTCAAGTTTGAATTACCCTTATAATAATATAAAAACAGTACAATTTATTGGAAATCCTTATAGAATCATTAATGTACATAATGTACATTTGTTCAGAGTTTATCCACTGCACCTGAAGGATATATGGAGGAATGTACAAACAAGAATTCTGACACCTTTTCGTCTTTTGATAGAAGTTACCTAATTCTCACTTGTATTGAAATCTAAGTGTAGTTGTTGAATTCTGTTAATAGATGTTAAAAAAAGCATAACAGCAAAGCCTTTCCTTTTAAAACATCCCATCACTGGAAGGATGAATTATACAGATTTAGAGCTTAATTTAAATCTACATTTCACTGAAGAATTCATGACAGTGTTTTGCACAAATGCATGCTTATAAATCAATAAATATTTATGTAAAGTAACTCTAAGGGCAGTTGAAGGGTAGTTTATGAATATTTATATAAAACACACATTTTTCCCTCTGCATGGATTTGGGAAATGTGTTGAATTCTTTTTCATAATAATCCCACATGTGGTACAGATGCAGTAGATAGAGAGGAGATTGAAAAACGCCGTAGTCTTTTTTTTTTTTTTTTTTAACAAGTCCGTTTTAGCAAATGTTCTAGCAGTGTATCTAATGTAACAGCAGCATCACAACATTAAATTATAGTCTTATAGTACCATCCTCTGAGGACATGACCTACTGACAAGTGATATTGCATTAAGCACTAATTAAGCAATGTCACACTAGAGGAAATGGATCTGAAAGAAGCCACACTTGCGTTATAACACTACCAATAGCTGGCTTCCAGTGAAATTGGCTTCCCTTCTTCATTTTAATCTTTATCTTTATATAATGAAGTTTTATATTTTAAACCACAAGTTATATTCCTGGAAGGTATCGTAGTGATGTCACCAACGCTACTCTAGTAACCATGTCTAGGAAGGACCTGTAGTAGTAGGAAGTAACTAGGGAAGGGAATTTTATGTGGTATCATATATGCATATATCTCTCATAAGTTATAGTAAATATAAAAGCTCTTGGAACTCCACTTGACCAATCAGTTTAATGGAACTAATTACTGACTTATATATTTACTGACTTATATAATTATATAATCATTCCATTTTATTCAGGAATCTAGTCATGGCAGGCTTTTATTTTCTGGTTCAATCTAAAGTTTATTGTCATAGTAACCACTGTCTCATAATTTTGGTTCTTAGTCTTTGTTGATCTGACTTCCCGGGTTGCATGTATTTGTGCAGGTTTGGGAAAAACGCTTTCAGGCCGCGTGGAGCCCGTGCAGGCTGTGGTGCTCCCGAAAGGCCGCTCGCTGGACCAGTGTGCTGAACTTACCCAGCGCAAGACTCAGGCTGCAACTGCCAAAAACAATCCTGCCTCGAGCAAACGGAAAATGAAAAGAAAGCGGACCTCCGCCTCGACCCGGCATAATGTGTTTGACTTTCTGAACTCTAAACTGGGAGATTCCACTCTGTCCGCCCCAGCACCTTCCTGCTCCATCAGTGGCGTAGAGGCGTACCAGGGAGGAAAGAGCACCAAGCGCTCGCTTAACGTTCAACTCTTTCAGACCACCGAGAGGATGAGCCAGGTTGAGAGAGAAATCCAGCGGCTCACCGACTCTCTGAACAGGAGGAACGGAAGGTAGGCAGAGCTGTCGTTAGCTTGTGCTGCTCATCCGTTCCCTCCCCTCCTTGTTTTCTTCTCATGATGTGTTTTTTTTTCCGCTCTGTTTCTCTCACTTTTTGCCTAGGGATGCTGCAGTTATTAGTCATGTGGAAGAGAAGCTCTCGGCATCTCGTAAGCTGCTGCAGCAGCTGAAGGCTCAGGAGCAGACTATCCAGAGAGCTCAGAAGAAAGCAGATACGCACAAGAAAATGACTGAATTTTGACACATGCCTTCTTGCAGACGGAAGTATAAATAATTATCTATGGCCTTTTTGTACTGTTATTAAAACTCATGTTTATGTGGAAAGCAGTGCTTCATTTGGAAATTTGTTTTAACACATCAACCTTGTAACATTTTACAAAACTGTAAAGCAACCCTTCATGTAATTTGTTGTTCTGTTCTTAAAAAAAGATTGTCCTTATATTACACTTTGATTTTGAAAATATTTCTAACGTCTATATATTCTTTCCACCGATAAGAGACGGTAGATGAATAACATTTAAATTAAATTTCTAAATGTGTCCTGTTCGCTACACTTCCTTTACTGGTATTTAATATGCATGTTTAATTACGTGCACCAGGGTCAGTACCAGAAATGCACAACATGGGTAAATAATTAAGAGTAAATACGTTTAATTTTAGGTCAATGCACCAGAATTCTTTACTGCTGGAGTCCAGCTAGCCTGGATCTAAAGCTAAGTCTAGAATGGGGACTAACGTGAATTATAATTGGTTTAACCTTCTCTTGGAAGGAACGATCTGCCTTCTTAGGGATAAAATACAGGATATACCAGATGAATGAATATGTAGTAGTACAGTCGATGTCAGATTCTCTGGATATTTTAAGCTAAAACGCTTTTATTTAGGTTTTAAAGCTACAGCATTTATAACAATTATCCAATTAGGTTTTGAGTCTAAATATGCTGGTGCTTCAGTGAGCCACCAGCTGCAAAACAGCCTGAAACCATCAGTAAGTAACCTCCCTCATTTACAAAGGTTATCAGAGACATTATCTTTTAAGCAGTCCACATTTTGGCCAAATATGCTAATGGGGTGCACTATAAAAGTAGTTCTCTCGGATGTTCTTCATGTACACAATAGTCGCTTTCAAATGCAGATTCAGTGGCACTACTTTTTGGTTGGCCTTGGGAAGCATTTTCATATTTGTTTGACGTTATATTCAATCCCAGGAAACGAAAATAGTTAGTCAATAACAGCTTTTTATGATGACACACAGCACGAATTTATACAACTGTTTTGCACATTTTAAAGGCATAAATATAATTATGAAAACAAAATTTTTAATTCATCTAAACATTTTTAGTCACTGCTTTATCCTGGTCTGGGTCATGGCCAACCTGGAGACAATCTTGGTTAACACTGGGCACAAAGTAGGAGAATTTATTTCAGATGACAGACTGGTGTTTTTGAGCAGTGAAAGGAAACCAGGAGACCCTGGTTGTAAACCCGAGCTTGTGAGCGCAAGTAAAATTCTGCATGTTAACCTGAATGTGTCACCCAATTTAAAAAAATAAGATAAGTTTTTATTTTTGTTAAGAAGAAAAGTGAATCGTTTTTTTCCGTTTGCTTGTTTGGAATGCTGTCTGGAAGATTTTCTTATGGAGTTACGGAGTCGATTGTATAAACTGCTGGGGTTTCCTTTGTTTTATGTGTATGTTACGAGTAGCACTACCTTTATTTCTAACATGCATATTACAGCACAGTGAAATTCCTTCGTTGCATATCCCAGCTTGTCAGGAAGTTGGGGTCAGTTTGAGCAGGGAGGCTTAAAAGCCTTGCTCAAGGGTACAGGTGTGGCAGCGTGATGGTGCTTGGGCTTGAACCCTCAACCTTCTCATCAGTAACCCAGAACCTTAAATGTTGTGTTGTTTTTGTTTGATGTTAATTCTAAAACCATCTTAATCTATTAATAAAGGAACTCAAGACTTAGTTCTTGATTAAAGCTGTAACTGTTTTCCTCTCTATTAGTGTGCAGTGGAATTGGCCATCACATTTGACCTATCCATGCAGTGAAACACACACTAGGGGGCAGTAAGCACACGTACCCAGAGCATTAGGCTGCCCCTGTGGTGCAGCTGGGGGTTATGTACCTATCTCAAGGGCACTTCAGTCAAGTCTTGTTAGTTGCGGGTTTAAGCCCAAGGCTGGTTCCTTAACCATAATGACGCAGTATGAACTGTGTCACTGGAACTCCACATCCTGCCATTGTGTGTGTGTGTGTGTGTGTGTGTGTACGTGGGTAAATGTGGTGTATTATACCTGTTAATTATAGTGCTTGAATCGTCAGCAGATAGAGCAGAAGGCTGTTTCTCACAATTTGTTTAGAAAGAGATGATCAATACTCAGAGCTCTGGGTAAAAGGGTGCTCAGTGAATGCAGTCTATTTGAGTCATTTATTTACATTTCCCTGTGAAAAATAGAATAACCATAGAACTAAGGCATATGTAAATAAGGCATGATATCTAGATTAATATTAAATGAATTTGTCTATATTCAGTCAACATGTTTAACCTAAAGTAATACTTTACAATTGAATTCACATAGAATTTTAATATATAACAAATATGACATAAAGGCGTGTGGTTACAACTGGAACAGATTGATAGCATGAATGTAAACAGAATAATACACAAATGAATGAATTTTTTTATATTTCTATTTTTTTCCCCCAACGGAAACAGTTTTTTTGTTTTTTTGTTTTTTTTTTAAGGACAAGAATAAACCATTTTGTGCCATGAAAGCATATCAAAGAAATATAAGCTGACCTTGAAAAAGTGCTTCATCATTTCACTGGCTGCTCCGGATTTTCTGGAATGTGATACTGTGATATTGCAGACAGTCATAAACAGTGGATATGGATGAGGACATGAAAAGTATTTGGCAGGTTGCTTGTCCAAGTGCTGAGCTCCGTGACGGATTCTAGATCATTCCAGCCAACCAAGGAGGTAGAAACAGTCCCGCTGTACCCAAAATGCAGACCAACACAAACATCCAGAGAAATATTCTGTCAATCACCATGGCAACGTATTTCCAGTCTTCTCTTACCTAGTAGGGAAAAGAAGAAATTATAAATTTTATATCATACGCCATATCTTCCCATTTTTAATGGATGACTGATTTCCTTTGTAAAAAATGTATGACACAGTATATCGAACTCGGAGTGACCCAACCAGTCTGAAATCTGTTTAGTATGTGATGCTTATGTCTCAACATCGCCCATCGCCTGGTGAACCCACCTAAGTGAAATGGTAGAATAGTAGAAGCTACTACATGGCAAATGGTGTATGTTCTTTGTCTAGGATGCATTTGGGGCACTTCTGAAATCAGGAGATTAAGCTAGAGTTTGGAAAAACATACCGAGAAGTCGGAGTCTTCAGCTCTGAGATGGTCGGCGATATACTGGACTCCTTCGAGGGCTCGCAGTAATGACTGAGACACTGGAAAATCGGTTCCTTCCATTTTGGATTCTTTACTACTGTTGGGGCTTGAGACTTGATTGCCCCGGACCTTGTGTCTAACACATGACCCGGTATTTTCACCTCGATCTGCTGTGAAGAATGTCTGTATACTTGTCTCCTCGTGCTTATGACAGTGCCAAAGAGTTTCTGTCTCCTGTGTACCGTCTACAGTATCCACAAATACACTCTCAGCACTGTGGCATTGAAATTCACGAACCTCACTAAGAGCTAATGTTTGAAGCAGAGGCCCGAGTGGTGTATCTGGAGACAAAGAAGGGCTTGAGATGGACGAGGTGTTCAGTTGAGTGCATGCGCGTCCAGGAGCGAGGTTCATGTGTGTGGGCTCTTCTTGAAGGATGGAGTACTGACTGCTGGGGGAGCTGCAGAAAAGAGGAGATTTAGATGCTGCTTCTTGCTGGATTGCACACGATGAGGTAGCAGAGACCATGCCCAGATCAAGGGGCATAGTCAAGGTGGGGTTACCCTGCTGGATGGGCTGCAGTGCCATTGGCCTGTGCATCATTTCAATGAGCTTGCGGCAGTTCCTCTTTCCGGCAGCGGGTGGACGTTTCATGAAAAGGTATCTCGGTACCAGGTGGAGAAAGAGCTGACGGACCCAATGAGGCATTCGATGTGTGCGAGATGAGCGGTGGTGCACGTTCAGCACGAACACGGTGATGATGATGGAAAGCGTGACGAAGATCATGGTGAAGAGCAGGTACTCACCGATGAGTGGGATGACCAGTGAGGTGGAAGGGATGATCTCCGTGATGAGCAGGAGGAAGACGGTGAGTGAAAGGAGCACAGATATGCACAGAGTGATCTTCTCAGCACACTCCGAGGGTAGGTAGAACACAAGCACGGTCAAGCATGAGATCAGCAGGCATGGGATGATCAGATTGATGGTGTAGAACAGAGGGAGTCGGCGGATGATGAAGTAATACGTGATGTCTGGGTAGATTTCTGTGCAGCACTCGTATTTCTTGCTGTTGTACTTTCCAACAGCGTTGATGATGACCCACTCACCGCTCTCCCAGTAGTCCATTTGGTCCACATTGCTGTCCATGCTGACCAAGTCGATCTTAGCACGGTCATACGTCCATGAGCCGAACTTCATCTTACAGTTCTGCTGATCGAAAGGGAAGAATGTGACGTCAATACTGCAGGAGCTCTTGTATATTGCAGGAGGCTTCCATTTGACTCTGCCATCGTGGAACACCTGGGCTTTGGTCAAGTGGGTCACGGCAAAATCTCCATCAGCGCTAGCAACAGGTGAAAGCATAAATAAGCATTTCAGCCTTGGTAAAGGTTAAGAAACTGTTACAAATGCAACCTAAAAGGATCAGTTTAGCCCTCTTAAAGGTTAGAGGTTCTTTAGAGGTTCTTTAGAGGTTCTATACTGCCACAGTGTTCTCAAAAAAATAGTGATTCCATGTAGAACTGCTTTTATAAAGATAAGATCAACTATCCAAAACAGAAAACCCCTTTTCCAAAAATGTACAAAATACAAAGGGATTTTCCACTCAGTGTGGTTGTCTGGTTGTCTTTTCTTTGGACCACTTTTGGTAGGGAATAACCACAGTACAGTGGGACACATCCCATAAGACCAGATGTTTTAGAGATGTACTGATTTAATCATCTAGACATCATATATTGGCCCTTGTAAAAGTCACTCAGATCCTGACAATTGCCCATTTTTCCTGCATCCATGAAATTAACTTTGAGAACTGACTGTTTCCTAGCTGTCTATTACATCATACCCTTTGACAGCCGACACTGTAATCCAATAATCAATGTTATTCATTTTACCTGTCAGTGGTTTTAGAGTGTTAATGTTATGGCTGATTGGTGTATAATTGTTATTTGTCCATTTTTTTTTTGTTTTTAGACCATTTTCCATTTCAGGCTCCCCATTTTCTTATTTTATCAGCAGTTTGATTTGATTATTTCTTTCTTACATGTGAAAAAAAACCCTTGAAAAATTAACTGCAAACAGAAAAACACATTTTCAGGTGTGAAAGTAAACAATAGATGCAGTTTGGTTTATTATATCTTATTATATCCTCTAAAAGAATATACTACATCAGCTTGTTTATAAGACATTTACTATTAATTTGCAAAAATATCACTTTTTTACAGCCCCAAATTGATTGATTTTGTCTGGCATCCATACTAACCTCTTATCCTAACATATCTAATAAATAATCTATAACTTTAGATCCATCTTATAATCTAATAATCTTATATTTAATTATGTAATTAAGTTTATATTTGATTAAATAATCCGTTTATGTTTGATTATATAATGTATTTTTTCAATAAAATACATTTTAGATGTGTGTTAAAGGGAATTAAATGAATTAAACTTAATTTCTGTTGTAAAAGTTACATTGACATCATTTTGTTGAACTTGTATCAGTTTCAAGGTTTGAACAGGTTTTGCACTAAGAATTTTGCTGTTCCCTCGGCACTCCTGACTTTGGACCATATGGTGTTTTAAGGCTTGTTTTTTGCAGCACATTACTGAGTTTATGGCCTTCAGTATCCACTTTACATTCTGTTCTGTATCCCAATTCCATGTAGACGAACTACTAACTTGAAATGAAATGTTAGCAAAAATTCCTCCAGTTTCCATTCTGCAGAACAGCAATAATGAAATGTGTGGAAATGTTTTTTTTTTTTTTACATTTCAGGACTGTTCCAGATTTGTATATACAAAAAAAAGATAAAATGATTTCATAGTAAATAATATTAGTTTATTCACTATCATGTAGTGATGTACTGATACACAGTAAGTGTTCTAAATATCAAGGTTTGGCATTAGTCCATAAATCACCCACTTGTTGTAGAGCACAATATCAGGCCTCCAGATGAGCTCAGATGGGATTCGGATGGATGTGACATTCTCGAACTCCTCAGGGTTCCAGCGCAGCTTGTAATCGCTCCATTCCTGTCAGGGCACATAGACTCTCATCAATGTTCTGAATCAGCAGGCATGACAGGATAATGGAGAGGAAGGTAACGGGAGCCCAGTTTCAATTAAAAATCTCATTAATTTTCAATTATATGCTCCAACTGATCAAAACATACCTGTTTCACCCAAACATTTGTGGTCATCATTTGATTCTTTTCATCCTGCCATGGGGAATTAAATAAAATCAAATGTTAACAAATGACTCAATCTGGATAAACATATGTACAGTATTTCTGAATGTATGATTTGATTAAACAGAGGTTATTATATGTATAACGACCCAGGTTTGATGGTTCGAGGTGAAAAGGTGTTTTATTATATTGTGTCAAATGACACAAATGCTGCATTTCATTTATACATCCTCATTTTAGTGATTATTTTTTCAATTTGAACAATCTGAAACTCACTACATCAATGAGTTGTGCGATGGAAAGGCCAAAGTGGACCAGCACAACATCCGAGATGTTCTCTACAGGACGCGAGAGCTTGTTATAGCGGCGGAATAAAACCTGAAGTAGGCGCTCCTCTGCATGGCCTCGAGCCAGGGCAGGTGTGCACACTGAAACGGTGAGAGAAAAACAAGCAGACGCGAGATATATAAGGCAGCAAGTAAACTGTCAGTTCTTAAAGCTGATATGTTGGAAGCAGGAAAAATGGGCAAGCATAAGGACTGAGCAACTCTGACAAGGGCCAAATTGTGATTGTTAAATGACTAATGGAGTAAAGTGAAATGACTCACTGACCACTGTTAATGCACCTCCACATTTAACCCATCCATGCAGTGAAACACACACACTAATGAATGCACAGACTAGGGGCAAGTGAACACATGCCTGGAGCATGGTTCAGTCTTCTTATATGTGTGAGAATTGAACCAGGGACCTTCTGATCACAAGGCTGGTTCCTTAACCACAAGCCCATGGCTGGCCCTGATTAGATCATCTCCAAAACTTCAGGTCATGTGGGGCGTTCCCAGTAATACCTACCAAAAGCTAGCCCATCTGGTCTAATCCAACAGAAGATCCTCAAAAGACTCAGTTGCTAATGCATTGGTGCCACAGAAACCACAGCACACCTTCAAAAGGTCCATCCCTCAATGGATCAGAGCTGTTTTGGCAGCTGTTTGGGCAGGTGGTGTTATTGTTATGGCTGATCGATTTTTTTTTTTTTCTATCAAGAGACAATGAGTGAAGGACTTCTCTGAGTCATAACTTCGTTCAGCTACTGAAGCTCCACAGACATGCGAGCACTGATCAGCACATATTAACATAAATCTGATGCCGTTTTGCTAATAAAGTCTGTTTCTTCAGTGTGGAAGATAACTGCATTATAACCGGATAAACTTTTTATTCTTCACTTTCTAGCTGAGAAGTCTCATAGCAGTCTGATCTTCAGCAACAAGGTGTTAAACATCTTGTCCTTTTTCCCTAGAGCTTTTACCAAATCGCAGTAACTACTTCTATAATAACTTATAATCACCCGAGTTTTATTGTCATTTATAAAATATTATAGCAAAGTGTCAAGTTTAAACACAATAAAATATGGGTGCCAGAACATATAAAAATTGTAGGTGCCAGAAAAGGAGTGAACCACTTGTGATTGTGTAAAAGCCTTTTTTTAAGTCCATGATTCATTTTTTGTTTGTTACTACAATAAAAGGACTACTCATTCTCCACAGAGAGCCGTCCAAATAACAGCAACATTTACAGACGAGAAAAAAAAGGGTCTGTGGCAAAAAAGAGGGGGGAAAAAAGTCTTTTAAGGAAACCTATGGTTTTTTTCCACATCACTCCATTTATTCTAGCAGCTTATAAATTATATGCATTTTAGAAGTTTTTTTTTTTTTAAGTAAAAATTTTTACATGAATTTTCTTTAACAGTCATTATTTCACATTCAAACTAGTAGGTTTTTAGCCACCACAGGCTGATTAAAAAGTCAGAGCTCAGCAAGGAGACCGGTGTAAAAGAAGGACGTTACCATAAATGCGTTGAAGGTAGAAGATCAGGATCAGCTGTATGCTCCTGACTGGATTCATCCTGGTCGGTCAGGTCTTGTCTGTACGTCTAAAAGGTTTTTAGAAAGCATCTAAAAAATTTGAATGAAAAAAAACTGTAAGATGGACAAATGAAG
>JAOVVF010000004.1:21163834-21175655 GCA_028565595.1 Duopalatinus emarginatus
TACTGTAGACTGAAGCTGCACACACACACACACACACACACACACACAGAGAGAGAGAGAGAGAGAGAGAGAGAGAGTTTGCACAATATATTACATACTTTTGTTCACCCATCTCTCTCTCCATTGACCTCTACTGAGACACTCAGTTCAGTTTTAATACATTACAGACAGAGGACATTGGATTTCCTACTGAGTAATTTGAACAGTTCGGTTCTGAGCAAAGAGCTTAAGCACTGAACAAAGAGTTTAGCAGAGACAAAAAAGACAATATTTTAATCCAAAACCTTTCACAGCTTTCTTTTTATTCATGCATATGAATCACATAGCTCAACAAACCATTTCTTTTCCATTCATTTCTATGCTCTATACAATTAAAGTCATTTTCTATTCGTGTACGCTTTATTTTGATAGTCTGCCCACAGAGGGGGTTACAGTACTTTTAACATTTCAACAGCTTATTAGTTGAAATCTATTATATACGCCGATCAGCTATAACATTAAACCTGCCTCTAAACAAATCTAAACAACTGGCAAAACAGTTGAACTCCACAAGACTTCTGAATCTGTGCAAGACATTAGCAACAGATCATTCTATGGATCTTCTATGTGATCGGATCAGACAAATCAGCCTTCACCCTACATGCACTTCACTGAGTCTTAGATGTCAGACGGTTGTCGGTTGTCCTGCCTTGAATCACTTTTGGTGGGTTTTAACCAGTGTACACTAAGAACACCCTACAATACCTGTTGTTTTGGAGATGTTCTGACCCTGTCACCTAGTCATCCTAATTTGGTGTTTGGTAAATGCACTCAGATCCTTAGGTTTGCCCATTTTTCCTGCTTCCAACACATCAACTTTGGGAATTGACTGCTGCCTAACATATCCCACCTTTTGACAGGTGCTACTAAGATATGAGATTAAAGCTATGGCTGATTGGTGTACGAGATGATTCATGAACATACATTTATTAGAATAAGTTTTGGGTTATTGGTAAAGGGTTAGGGTTGGGGTAAAGGTTAGATTAGAAATAAAAGCCACTCAGTATCCTGGGGGTCTTTAGGTAAAAAGTGTTTTTGTTCCCCTGGTAGTGTGTAAGGTTTACGATTTAGGTTTGGGTTAACCATAAATTAACTAAATGGTTTACTAATTGTTTGGTGCACATTTGCTTATACATTGTTGCAAATTTTTATAGTCACTGTTGACACTTTGTAAAGCCTCTATGGGTGAGCTATTCAAATAAAGTGTTATCTCACATTATAATTATTTCCATTTGTTGTCCGTCTCTGCAGACTTTGTTGGCATTGTGCTCTCATCTGTGGTTAAGTTGCCCTTTTTGCCACGTTCCGATGCTCACACAAACATATACAGACACACACACTCCCTTTCTCAGACCTCACAGCATCATCACCCGCTGTGATTTTAATGAATTGAATGGTTAAGACTCCAAAAGGCGCATATGGAGACACACAAGTGATTATGCTGAGTGACCGTATGGAAAAAGAAAAGAGATAATTCACTTACTGTGAATTGCAGAACATCACAGTCAGATAGACAGAGCAAAATCTTCATACGTTTTAAAAAATGTGTACAAGGTGACAATTTTTGTAGTACGATTTCTTCTTCTTGACCAATAACCAACAAAGAATACTCTCTGTATGGTACACTTAAATTCACAATGTGGTTGCCATCTCAGTGGCTAATAATAGCTTGCAATTAGCATGCAAAATCCATCTTAATTTATCTATGGATTAAAAGGTCTCTGATGGAGTGAAATGTCATTTCCTTAATCCCATTGTTACACATCCACTTTTCTTCAGTTAGGCTTCACTAGAGAAGATCTTATTCTAATACTAAGCTCCAGTTATGAACGTCACACATAGTGACAGGTGTTTCAAGATCACTTACTAGTGAGCTTTTAAAATCTACAAGAAAAAAACTAAAAAATCTTTCAGTAAATTGTTGGGTCACCTCATGCCATCAGAACAGAATTACTGCACCATGGTATTGATTCTGCAGAACTTTACCGGCTGAATAGACACGTTAGAGACAATGGTCTGAAATGTCCCACAGGTTCTTAAAAGGGTTGAGGTCTGCTTGCTGTGTGAACAATAGTGTATGATTTACATGGTTTTGACATTGTTATTCTGGAACAGAACACTCATGTCAGGAGAGAAAATGGTTCACCGTAGAATAAACGTGACAAGGGGAACTGTGCATTGATTTGCAGTGACTGTTTTATCTAAAGCAATTACTAGAGCAATATGTTTCTGATGCCTTAAAATTGCACATTTGCTACATATTTCTTCTATTTCTAAAAAATTCTATTAGTTTCTTTCAGCAACAAAAGCTATGCATTAATACATGAATGTGCCAGTTTGTCATAACTAACACCACCAATCCAATTAACAGAAAGATGTTTTGTTGAAATGGGTGTAAATGGGTTTCCCCGATGACCTTTGATGACTCAGAAGGGTCAAAGACTCCAATATCCAGGCAGACGAGAGTCAGCAAATACCACGGCTCTCATGTAACAACATCCAATAACAGCGCAGTGACCCTGAAAGGATGCTGGTCAGCGGATGCAGAGGAAGAGATATATTGAGACAGAGAGGGATGGAAGGAGAGAGAGAGAAGTTGGGAGATCTTGGGACATCTTTTTCTAGAGGCACAATGTATCTCTTTCACCCTAGAAAAAGAAAGAGCATGTTGACTTTGTACTTGTAGTTCGGTGCAAACATGGACAGGATGTCATGCTGAATCATGCTTTTCATCCAGTCCTAGGAAGAATTGGTTCAAGAAACTATACAAGTCAGAAGTTATGTGCAGTGACACTATACATTAATATATTTTGATGAGAGATTTTTGAAACAATACACAGGTGTATCTGCATTAATAATTTACATGACATCATTTCTGTCGTAAATATCTAACAGTAAAGGTGAGTCATGTCAAAATGCGATTTTAATGAAATGAATTAAAACATGAGTTTACACTGAATTTAATAAATTAATAAGTTAATAAATTATTTGTTACTCCTGCAAAAGGTAAGTCAATTTCTGTAATGGATCTAAAGGTATATGGACTTGATTAACATGTCAGTTGTATATGAATAAATCCTGATAATCCTAGTAAATTATTTTATTACATCTAGTCTATTTAATGACTTCAGGACATTGAGAACAATCTTTGGTGTAGAATAGTTTGATCAGTTACCTATAGAATTCATGTTATTTGCTGATGACAGTCGAAGAATATCTGACTAATTAATTCATTATCCTAGGCAGTAACACCATAAGGTTTATCGTTTTGTCTACAATTATACAGTCCAGTTTTGCCATCTAGTGGCTCTGGGTTAACACACTAGGATTTAGAACTGATATGCACCCAGGAACCTGTTACGACTTAATATGTCAGGTGGCAACTCTTAGAGGATCAGAGAGAAAATAAAATGCATTAAAATTAAAAGAAATTTTTATTACGACAATTTTAGTTTGTAATATGATTAGAAATGTTTTATGAAATCTAACCTAATTGTAAGGATCACTGTAGGCAGTTAGCTATCTACCTAGCACTTTTTCATTTTGTTGCCCCTTTACCCCTCAATGGCCATGGTGCCCATTATGGCAAGTTGTTTGTTTGTTTGTTTGTTTGTTTGTATTTATTTTTTTACATTTCAGCTAAAAATGTCTATCTGGCTGCCATCCATAAACTGTAAATGGTAAAGTTGATGTGTGCTGCAGGTTTGTTACATTGTCTGCTAATGCACACCACTCTCCGTCATTAAATAAAGGATCTATTAGCCAATAGAAATTAACACACAACCAGTTGCTCACATGTGTACATAAATTTGAAAAAGAAGCATTCAGTGCCACCAGCATAGAGGATGGTAAGATTCCTTTTTATGTTGTCTCTGAATATCAGTCACTGTAGCTTGGCAGGATGAAAATTTTATTTAGATCTACATAACAGAAATAAGTCAAAGTTAATATACGACAATGCAGAATGTCTTGTTTACATCAATTACCAGCATACGTCAATTTGTAATTTCTAGAATATATAAATTACTAATTGCTAATTACTAATTGCTAATTGCTAATTGCTAATTACTAATTGTCATTTTTTTAGTATTACAATTACTAAAGCATACATTAGTAATGTCTAGCATACATAAAATACTACATGTTCATTTTTGTTGTAGTGTTATATTATAATAAAATGCTTCATTTTCATTTAACATTGTTAAAAAGTTTGGTTTATGTGAAATATTACATTGAGTTCAGCCATAGCACTAAACAAAACTTAATTATGTAATTATGTCATATTTTTT
Organism: Duopalatinus emarginatus; assembly: GCA_028565595.1. Lineage (NCBI taxonomy): Eukaryota > Metazoa > Chordata > Actinopteri > Siluriformes > Pimelodidae > Duopalatinus > Duopalatinus emarginatus. Next base: position 21,168,163 of record JAOVVF010000004.1, read on the forward strand.
ATAACAGCACCTTATTTCATCTGTTACTAGCTACATGTCAGAGAATAAGTTATAAAATAATGGCCATGCTTGCACTATGTCTCGGTTTAAGTGTAAAATTACACCAAATCTCTGCATAGCAGGATAACGAGTGGCTTACAGAAGCTATTCATTTTGGCCTGTTTTAAAAATTGCTGTAATATACAAGGCCACTAATACTGGTTATAAATAATATTGTATTTTTAAGGTCCTCTTTAATGACAGCATAAATAAAGCTCATGTTTGAAAGATTATGCAAAGTAAATAGAGGAAGTTTTACCATTCTATCAGACTGAGTAAGTGACCTGAAGTATTTCCTACAGGAAACTTGTTCAAATACAGTTTGGTGCCAAAGCAGTTTTCAGTCTCCTAATAGGCAGCTTGTTTATTTGTGGAAATCATAGCCTTCTGCTTGCTAATCTTTTTGCTATATTAGTCTTAACTTGCTAAATTTGCTACATAACAAAGTCAACTGGTGAGCTACAGGTAGTCATTAACAGCTTCTTTTAAACCGTTAATATGTAAATGCTGTATCTAGTAAACAGCAGTAGAGTATTTCAGCTTTTCTGCCTTTTTTAACTAGAAACTCGTTTCGGTTTGACTGACAGAAGACGCAGCAAAGCAGACAGGAAGCTTTCGGGGGTGGTAGGAACAGTGTGCAGTTTTGACAAAAGAAACCTTTTTCTACCTGACGTGGTGTCTTGGGGAAAGTTTCAAGCATTATATGTCTGTCTTACAGTCTCACAGCCAGGTCTTTCGAATGTAATTACAGTTAACACAGACTGCCTGATATGTTCATTACTATAACCAGCTTTATAAGGATTTCTGGACATTTTCAATCCACATTATTGGTGTGGTACCATTTTCCTTTACCTCATGTCTCAGACTTGCATTTCCTCAGCCATTGCTTGAAACACCATAATTCACACATCTCCACTGTATCTACTCAAGTGCAAATTGGACTCTTTTTCCTCCGTGCCAGTTCTCTAGGTCATGCAGCGAAAGGGTCATTACACTAAAAGGGGCCTGTGACAGAAAAAGGCCGTGAGTGAGGCCCAGGACACATAATGTCTACAGCACAGTGCTGAAAGGAGAGAGACTTTGACAAAAAGAAAGCGTAACACCTGCTGGATAGTCCCTGAGAGGTACCTGAAGACATCACACTGCACACATTGACACACTCTAATACACAGACATTAAAAGACTTCCCTATTCTACTGAGAAATACTGCTTAGGGCACATCTATAAAGCTTCCTAGGATATTTTACAAGTTAATATGACCTGCATTGGAAGAGATATCTGTAGATAATACATGGCTGGAGTTTATCACACGTCAACACAGTTCTGATTTCGAGGTGAAAATCTTGTCTGTCAGAGGTTCAGTCATTTTCCTGTCTAAAAGTCCAACAGATGTCTTTTCTAATAGTCCAGTCATTGTCTTGTCTTATAGTCCATCATTTCAAGAGCTGTGTCATGGTTCACAATGACTTAATGTCACAATGTCTTACTGTGTATGAAATTTTGAACAACCTGCATGGATAATGCAGGACAGTGCCACAAGCAGAACAATCTGTTAAATTAGGAAACTGTGGCTTATAATGAATGCTTTATTACTAATGTAGTAAGTAATGTACTGACTGTGCTTGGTATAACTTTGTTAAAGCTTTTAATGAAAGGGTATGAACAAAACTGGACAAATGGACATGGACAAGGTGACTTCCCCAGGTCATGCTGTTTCTTTGGAAACAGACCAAGGATAAATAGAGCCCATGCTAAGCTTGCATGAGTTTAGAAAGGACACTTGGCTGATGACAATAGTTGTCCTTTGCCGGCACTGTAATTTATATTATTATATAAAAAATAATCATAATAAAAACGTATATACAGGTATGTACAAGGAGGTCTTCAGATAGCAGACAAAGCAAAGGATTTTAGTGGATTGAACTGAATATTTAAAGAAAAATATCTGTAACAGAGTTGATAAACATATAGAAAAAACATGGTCATATTTCAGCTATAGTTCTCTATACCTGAATTGGTTCAACTTCTGTAGCAGATCCTGCTGAAAGCAACTGATTGGACAGAAAATTATGTACAGGGCTGAAGACATTAGAGACCTCTGTAGATTCAAGATTCAGGAGAGTTTATTGTCATATGCGCAAAAATTTATTTACACTGAACAATGAAATGCATTTCCCCTAAATAAATATAAAAAATATATGTAAAAAGTATAAGAATGACTCAAAAGTGACAACAACAACAGGGAGTACAAAGGAAATAAATACATGAGGTAGACAGTATTGAGCATGCCATAACTGTTGGTGTTGGTGTTAGTGTGAGTTCTTGCACAAGTTGTTGTGCAAAAGTAAGCTGTAAACTGTTCCTGTGCAAAGAGAAAGTGTTGTGTGCTGCAAAGAAAAAAGAAGTATTATGTGCAAGTAGCAATCAAGATTTAACAGAAATAGCATTTGCGTATGTGTCAGGCCCCATCACAATGTATCACCAATGTTTTGAGTGGGTTACTTCCTTTAATGTTGCTTGCTCTTTTGATTACTCTGGTGTCAAAAATGTGCTCCAGATGAGAAGATGGGAAGGCTACTCCTATAGCCTCTTTACCACTCTCTGGAGGACCTATTTAGACTCTCATGTTGTTCAGTCCTTTGCCGAGTTTTGACTAGCCATCTAGCATTACAAAGTATTCATCGTCCGTTTGATTTCTCGTGTTTTGACCTTTGCGTGTTTATTACTCTGAATTTTGTCTCTCCCTTTTGTACTGTTTTGTCGGTTTTGGATTTTTGCTTCTGTATTCGACTTTGTCTCTTGGTATGTCCCTCTCCTACTTCTGTTTTTTGCTGTCGCTGGTCTGGACTGTTTTGACTACTCCTTCGTGCCTAAGCCATTTATTAAAACCCTCTCATTTTAATCTGCTCGTGTCTGATTTCTGTCCAGTCCTGACAACCCTGTAGAAGCTGTTAAAAATTTTAGCAGGCATGCCAAACCTCTTCAGCCTTCTCAGGAAGTACAAACATTGTTGTAACTTTCTGACCAAGATTTTCGTTGTGTTTAGCTTGCATGGTCTGATTAGCAAACTAATGGTGTGGGTTCTTTAAAGAAACGTCTGTTTAAAGTTAAAATATGAATGGACAGGAATGTATGTGTTTGCTACAGTATGTGTTCAATAAAAAAAATCTCTGACTCTGTTCAGAGTCTATGGAAAGCGTCCAAAATAAGTAAAGTAAACTGGCATTACATCACTACTGATGTTGAAACATCCGAAACACCAGAGTACGTTACTAGTTGCCTTGTAAGATAAAACCATGTTGGTGAGGTATGTAAAGTATCTGCCACTTATTTGTGAGAAACAATATAGGAGACTTAAATTTTCAACTATGAGATATTTTATCATAGTCTTTTTATTAGGAACGTCTGAATTTTCCATGTAACTATATGTTCCATCTAGAATAAAGGACAGTAGTTTGTCACCACCCAACCTTTTAAAAAATAAACCATTTTAATATATAAATCCTATTAAACACAACATAGTCAAATGAGACAGATAATGATTTAATTAAAACTAAATGTGTGAAGGTGTGAAGTATGGTCCCAAGAGTGTTATAGTGAAACTGGATGATTTACATGCCATAATTCATACTTCATTCAAGAAGACAAATTCATTAGTAAAAATAAATACAACTGAACAAATGTCTACATATTCAGCATTCTGATTACATTACGCCATTACATATGCAATTGCTAGGCTTGATATCATATCAACCATTTGTATAATACATTAAAAACATTTTATATCCAGTTGCCAAGCGTTTGAAATGGTATTCAAATCTTGATCTTGTACTGCTCTATTCTTTACTATACTTTGAGGTGTGGCTTGTGCCTGGTTGGAATAAACCCCTACTGTTGTGTAAGACAAAAACATGGGAAAACACTGTGGACTCTGATGGCTTGGGCGGGTTTAAAAAGAGAGTTCATTCAATCCAATCTGGCAACCCTTTAGGTATATTTCAGGCACTGTGTGAGGAACTCAGTCCATCATCCATCTCACACAGTACAACTGCCAGAGCCAATCTGACAGTCTGAATGCTGAAAGACTGCTAACTATTATTACATTTCCTTACACTGGTAAGTTTTTTATTTGTGATTTTTTAAAATTGCCTATCTCAGTTATTAAGAAGGTATGGCTATGAGTATAATCTGAGCACAGTTTATGTGTAACAGAAAAACTCAGATTTTTAAGTTTTTTATCTCTCTATTTAAATCTATTTAATAATCAATTTGCATCTGAGTTCTTTAACTTCTGCTTAATGTGTTGCAGACTTGATTGCTTAATCATGTCTTACAATGGGACTACTCAAATCGAATGTATAAAATCAAGCACTATGTCTAATGACAGCTGTAATACAGAAAACATCTCTATCACTTCTTCAGTCATAACAATGACAGTGGGAATTGTCTCCAATACTCTAGCTCTCTTCATCCTTCTCAAAGCCTACCAGCGTCTCCGGATGAAGTCAAAAGCTTCTTTTTTGCTCTTTGCGAGTGGACTGGTGGTGACTGACTTTCTCGGCCATCTTATAAACGGCTCTCTGGTTATTTATGTGTATGCTTTAAACAAAGATTGGGAACGCTTTGACCCCAAGCAGGTTTTTTGTGGGTTTTTTGGTGTTTGTATGTCTTTTTTTGGTCTGAGTCCCCTGCTGCTTGGAGGCATTATGGCTGTGGAGCGCTGCATTGGAGTGACCCGCCCACTCTTTCACACCACAACTATGACCTCTTATCACATAAGCCGTCTTCTGGCACTTACCTGGATCCTGGCCCTGATTGTAGCCTTGTTGCCAGTGTTTGTGCTGCGCCCATACCAGGTGCAGGGCTCCCGAAGCTGGTGCTTCTATCGTTTGGTGGGGGTACGTGACTGGCTGGATATACTCCTCCCCATGATCTTCTCTGTGTTGGGATTGCTGGCTCTGGTCATTTCATTTGTGTGTAACACTGTGACTGGATTCTCTCTTCTGTGGACCAGAATGCATCATAAACATGACTACCATATCTCAAGAAGAAGTGCTCTCCATTTTGAGATGATATGCCAGCTCCTTGCTATCATGGTGGCATCATGTGTATGCTGGGGTCCTTTTCTGGTAAGGACTACAATCAAAACACACTGATGTGACTTCATTGTCAATATAAACAATTTCAAGGCATAAAAACAACTCCTTCAACAAATTAAATATCCTCATGTTTTGCATGTTGTTTTATTTGTTCTCAGGTTATGATCATTATCATAAGCCTGCAAGAGGAAGGTGAAGATGCATACAACCACCTGTTGCTGACTGTGCGCCTGGCTACATGGAACCAGATCCTTGACCCATGGGTGTATATACTTCTGCGCAAGGCTGTTTTGAAGCGTGTTTGCCGACTGGCACAGAGATTTCACAGCCCATGTGTAAAACATGGACAAGAATTTAGGTGGAGATTTAGCACACTGAGGAGTTCTGTAAAGGCAAGCAGTTCTGTAAGCAGCAGACCCGACTTCATTTGCTTGGATGGCCCATTCCTGCCAGGCACTTTTATCAGAACCAGCAGGAACTATACGTGAGCTGGAATGGAGGAGGGACCTTTACCATGAATATATTCTGGATACAGAGAAAAGTTATGAATGTTAGTACAGAACAAAGAGCACAGGTGAACTAATATTTTGGGAAGAAATGAGGACAGGTTCTAGTTTAAACATTTAATTTAATATCAATGTACAATGTAATCAATGTAAGAATAAGAATTATTATTATTATTATTATTATTATTAAATTATTATTAAATTATTTCATAATTTAAAAAATATTTCCATATACATTAGAGAACTATGGGAAAATTACATGAAACTTACAAAGGTTTATTTATTTATTTATGTTGAAGAAGAAAATGAAAAAAGTTTAAATAATAAAAAACAGGAAAGAAAGAAAGAAAGAATAATAATAATAATAAAAGCCCAGACTCAACTACCAAGATGTTCTGCCCTATATGTGAAATATATTGTGTACCACATACAAACACACACCCGTACCTAGGGACAATTTAGTATACAATTAGCCTTTCATGTGTTTTTGGGAGGAAACTGGAGCACCCCGCGAAAACCCACACAGACATATGGAGAACACACTGAACTTCTCACAGAGAATGAAGCGAGGCACAGAGCCACAACCCCATATCCCTTAGAGCTGTGTAGCACACACACACACACACACACACACACACACACACCTGCAGGGCCACCGTACTGCCTGTATATAAGTGTTTCACTTTGTTAAATACAATTGTACACTGAATCAGACACTGAATGAAGAAAACCCTGGAGATGAACTGTGACTAGTCATGACCATGGTATGAAGTAGACATGACCTTTAATGTTTCTCTTGTTACTTGTGATTATGTCATGTGGTTCATGCACTTTCTGTGATAACACTGTAATTAGTGTCAGAGAAAAAGAGCAGTGCTGTCTCTGTCTGTCTGTTTGTCCATCCTGAATGAACACCTCTCTCCACAGTGGGGCTTGTTCCCCGCCAGCAGGGGCAACAGCAGCGCTATAACCACATTGTACGTCAAATAAAAGTGACGTCCCGGCGTCGTCATTTCCGCCTTCGTCTTTTGTCGCATGCTTTTCTGACCAGCTGTAGGTAAAAGGTTCGTATTGTTTTTTTTCCATCTAAGAATTTCGTATTTTTTTAGCGTTTATTGGGTCAGTGTTAAATAGTAACCTAGACATGACAGGATTAGTGTCTTTCCTGGATATATGAAGTCTGTGAAAGTGTTGACACTGCGCATTGTTTTCATCCTGGAGACTGTTAGCCTTTAGCTAACTACTTCATTCCGACCAAACGCTAGCTTACCGACTTAGCCATACGCTGCTAGGTGCCTCGAATTCATTTTTTTTAAATAAATAAAGAAACACAGAGAGCGATAACGCCAGTAAAGCCCACATTTCCACATAGCTAACAGACTGCTATGCTACATTAACCTCCACCAGACATATTCAGTTATTTCGGACCTCGTTAGCTTCCTCCGCTAGCAGCGCCGCTTACATTATTACACAACTTTCCTCACAAAGCGGACAGCCCCACTGCTCTAATCTGATTGGCTGAACCGCGTTCGGAAACCGTTGTAAAAATCCACGCTGCACGCGCACCTGTAACCGCATCACAACGACTGATTATTTTTTTTGTATTAATGCGCCAGGTTTAAATACCAGCAAGGCCGTTACAGGACGGGTTAGTCAGTCATAGTGCACCGCATTGCACATGAGGTATTATATCTAATACTATTATTCTGTAAGATGACTAATTATTAGGGCTGTCAAACGATTAAAATTTTTAATCACGATTAATCGCAAATTTTCATATAGTTAATCGCGATTAATCGCATTTTTTTAATCTATGTAAATGAATAAGGCTTTAAAGTGAAATGTTACA
>JAOVVF010000004.1:21188979-21209017 GCA_028565595.1 Duopalatinus emarginatus
CTCCTAACACTACGTTGGCCTACCTGTAATACTAATAACCTTGTAAGTCGCTCTGGATAAGAGCATCTGCCAAATGCTGTAAATGTAAATGGACGGGAGAGATGGATTAACTCACTCCCCTGTAAGTCAGAGCAGCACTAACCAGTTATGGATGTTTGTGTACTCATGTATGTGAAATAAAGCAGTTAGTAATTTTTTGCAAGTGTCTTCAGTTGCCATTTAAAGCAACATGAGCAGCAGCTTGACCAATTGTGGGGGATGGCTTGTAGATCTTATGATAACCAAATTGAGAAAATTTGTTAAAAATATAAAAATATGATTGTTAATTAAAGTATATAGTACATAGTACATAATCTGTCTTTGTGTCACTGACTGTCAGTGTCTTCTCTGTTCTGTAGTCTATCCCTGTCCTCTGTTCAGTGTACGATTCAGAGAGCCGCTTTTTGGTCAGATCAACAACAGCATTATGAGGCTCCTTGTGGTGAGACCGCATTGTACCTCATTATATCTTATTTTACTGCTGTGTTTTAATGCTTGTTATATTATATTTAACAGCTCCTCTGGTGCAATTTGTAGGATTTCCGTTTTTACCGGTATACATTGCCGGTAGTGACGGGCACCATGGTTGATTTGGAGGCACGGAGCACATGCATTACAATCCCTAAAAGCCGTCATGCCGAGGTAAAGCATCACGAGAAATGTTAAAAAAAGATTCTCTAATGCCGATCATTTGTAACTGAAATAATTAAATGTCTCTGCCTGAGATATTAATGAGACTTACTGAGCATAACGTAACAACCCAGAAGTTTCCACCCTGAGCTACTGTTTGCAGCTGTGATGGCATGCTGTTAAATCAGGTTATGTCTCTTCTCTCATTGCTTGCTCAGCTGCTGAAGGTGCTGAGTAAGTCGAACGAGAAACTGCTGGCGATGGGCGCTTGCTTCAACGAGCGCGCAGACTCCCACCTCATCTGTGTGCAAACTGCAGATGGACAGTACCAGACTCAGGCAATCAGCATCCACAGCCAGCCTCGCAGAAGTGAGCAAACGAACACACACAGCACATCTATCTGAACACATAAACACATGCTGACAGTGTGAGGCATAAATACACACTGCTGTTTACGTAAAGTAATGAAGTAGGTTCTGCTGGAGAGTGTCAGAAGTTTATTTTGATCTACTGTTAATATGTACATTCAGAAAAATAGCTGAACTGTTTACATGATTGTTAATAGTTCAGAACCCCCAAGAGTCACTTTAGACTTACTGGTTAAAATAAGTTTAATTTACTTTTTAAATTCTGTTAAGCAATATACTTGAAATACATTTATAAATATAAGCAAATATTTGCCCAATAAAAATTATGTTTTTTATATTTTAGAATATATTGCAGTATAAATAATGTTAAACATCTTACATTTTAAACATTGTAAACTCAAATGTATGAATGATTAATTAAAGTACAACAGACATTTAGGTTGTCAAAGACACTAGAATATGTCTAGATGTTATTAAAATGTCTGTTTTGGCCGTTTTACATTTTATTTATTATTGTTTTTTTTATTTGTCACATATGCATTACACCACAGACCATTGTACTTTTGAATGCATTGTGAAATTCACCATCAGTGAAGTCTAGACGTAATTCCTAAAAGAGGGATTTTTATGTTTATGACTGTATGCTCTACTATTTTAATAATAATGAAAAAATGTACAGAATGAAATACTAGGAGCTTAGTTAAACTTAAACTGATCAGAACGGTTTTGTACTCTAAAGTAAGAATTAATTAAGGAAATTAATTCATGATGGATTTTTACCCAGGCTTTTCATAAAGCTCATCAGCACAAGCTCTAATTGGAGGCTGAGTTCCTGCTTGTTAGGGAAAGCAATTTTAAAAATAAATAAAAATAAAAGGAAAAAACATCATACAGAGTCTTACTTGTTGGACAGAAAAGGATAGGATAGAATTGTGCCATGAAGAGTGAAAAGTCACAATAACTTTGTATGGATTTGCAGTGACCCTTCAATATGAGAACAAGTAGCTCCAAACCTTGTCAGCAAAAATGTCTCCATGTCTTCATGTTTTCAGTAGTGTTCACTGTAAGCCCAACTGAACAACTGAGAGATGGATCAACTTGATAAACAGCTCTCTGGACCTCTATCATCAAACAGCAATAATGATCACCAGGGGGCATCAACAGTACAGTTTAAAGAGTCCTATATTTTATGTAACGTAGCCTCTGCTGCCTTATAATAAGTATCTGTATTAAAATTGAGGTATTTTTGTCTCAGTTACAGGCTCCTGTTTTTTTGTATTCAGTGGCGCACTGAAGGCTTCATCAGGATACCTGGCCAAATCCAGCATTGTGGAAGGTTTGTTCTGATTTCTGTATTTATATTTATTTAAGTGCCTTTTTGTTGCAGTGCATCACAAATATGTCCTGGTTGTTTGTTATCGCTGAGCTTGGCATAAACTGCATGAGTGTAAAAGCAGTGATAATGTAAGCCTTTGCTAGATGTATATAAATGTACAGGCCATACAGTATACGTGTATGTAAGTGTACAATGACCCACATTTTGTGCAGCAGTTTCTATTTGAAATTATATAATAAGTGGAGAGTTTATTTGTGTCTATACTGAAATATAACATAGGTGCCATAGATAATATCATGTACAGCCATAAATAGATACTGAAGTGCCTGAAAAACTGGTACTGAGAGTGTAGGACTGCAGAAATACGACTAGGCATGGACTCCACGAGAAATATTCTGTAGGCAATAAACACCATACTTCCAGCAGAATTTTGTGACTTAAGTGGGAATGGCAAAACCCCAAACTCGAAGACGAGTGTTTCTCTATCCATAACGTGGCGTCTCTAGACGTGTGTCACAGCCCATTGTCCTGTTGGAAGAAGCCGACTCAGAATGAATGCAGGATATGAACAGGTGTAAAGGTGAAAGGTTGCATAGCGTTCACCTGTCAGAGACATTTGTAGATGTACCAGGGTACCCATGGAATGCCAGCTTATGAACATTTCCTATATCTCAGTCGCTTTATATACGCACTGATGAACACAATCAGTGATGTACATAGCTGGCGTTGATATGTATTTTGCATGGGCTCGTCTATACCATTTTCTTTCTGGCAGCGTAAACCCTTCTAAGACTCCTTTAAGACATGGTGACATTAAACTGTCTGTAGAGTGTGCTACAAAGTCTGCCAGACAGATTAGATGAAGATTAACATGTAGCAATGTAAAGAGGAAAATATGAAGAAAAACCTGGAACAGTTCATGAGCATTCATCCAGAGTGTTTCTGCCTGTGAATCATAATGACCTTGTCTGGATTTTACTTCTTGGTCAAATATATTCCTAAATGTTCTTGCCAGACTCACATAATCAGACAGCTAAATCTTATCAAGTCTGACCTTTACTTTGCTAAAGTAAATCAGAAGGCAAAAATCAGAAGGCAAAAAGTCCCTGAAACAATTTAAGCTGAAAATTGTAGCATTACAGGTCGGCTAGACTTCAGGGAATGAATGTGTTTAAAGGACTAAAGTCAAAATAGTTTTTAGTGATACATAGAATAAGGGATTTGTTTGAAGCATGTATAGTTTTAATCAAACCTGTGAATAGGGTAATTGTGTATATATACACACATTGGTATTGTTATCTTCTGCTTAATTATTGTGACGTTTGCCCTGGGGAGAATAACAGCACTGAGTCTCCGCCTATTATGGCAAACAGGGGTGGAGACACTATTAGAAAGATCTCAGTCTGCTTCTCCATGTAGAACATTTTGAAGATCCTTAATATTCTTGGGTTTGTGCATGTGGACCTCCTTCTTCAGTTCAGACCTCGAGTTTTCTCAAAACTTTTTGATGTATTAAAGGCAATGGAACCTAGTCTGACATGTTGTATCATGTGACTTAATAATGAATACTGCCTTTGATGTTAAAAAGAGCCCCTAAACAACCCAGCCACAAAACAGCCCCACGGCATCAATAATCTAGACCATATTGTTTAGTGGCTTTCATTTGCAGTCCCTGTGCTGAAAATCTTGTTTGATCTCATGTGACCACAGTACGTAATGCCAAGCGTGGTTCTAATGAAGCTTGGTGAAGTTTAGGGATTGTGTTGAGTGAGTTACTGTGAGGATGGGCAAAGCTTTCCCACAGCTTATTGTTATGAAATTGGCGTCTGAGTGACAGTTGATTTTAAAACTTGACAACACAATAATGAATTAACTGTAGTAAAAGGTTTTTTTTTACCATCCTACTCTCTGTGTGTGGGCATATTGTGTTCATGGGTCCAGTTCCTGGTTAATATTATAGCAGTTCAAGGCATGTGTTTTTGTCATGGCCTTAACTGTGTTTAATAAACTATAGGCTTAGTGACATTTGTACTTGGACTTGACTTGGTCTTGGGTATTTCTAAATATGTTCTCGGTTGACAATTGTAAAAAATTTGGTAATAATGGATTTTTCTAGAAAACACAGCCTAATCGTTAGAATAAGTAAGAGATCTGGGCCTGAATTTCGGTTACGATCTTGACTTGATTGTGCCTTGGACAGTTCAGACTCGATCTTTGACTTCCCAAGTCTTAACTTTTAAGATGACGGTTTGGAATATAGCCCAATCTCACAGTCAATGTTTTATGTCATATCCAGTCTCCTGAGGGTCCGGTACACTGTATAAAGCTAGTCTAAACTGAATTATGGCCATGCTGACCTTCACAGAGTGACTTTTCTTTCTAGATGGATTGTTGGTGCAGGTTACCATGGAAACCATGCTGGAGTTGCGACGAGCTCTTCGGGACATGAGAGACTTCACCCTGACCTGTGGAAAACTCCACCAATCAGACAGACAGGAGTATGTGCACATTCGGTGGCAGGATGAAGAGCCACGTTTCAATAAAGGGTGAGACACAGAATTTGTTTGCATAGTTAGGCGTATTCTTACCATGGTACAGGTTTCGACTGATATATAACCAAATAATCAGTTTGTTCCTGTTCAATTATAAACATTTATTGTACAACATCAGTGGGTTTATTGCTCTTATCTTCCTCTACCTGACTTTGTTCTCATGATTTACAGCATAATCAGTCCTATTGATGGAAAGTCTATGGAATCAATAACTTGTATAAAGGCCCACCAGAGATTAGAGTATCGAGCCAGTGGAAAGGTCATACGTTGGACAGAGGTATGTGGACCGGTAACATTCAAATATCTGGTCCATTTTCAATCTTGGTTTTTTAATGTAGTGGACTGACCTCTTTCCGACTCTACAGGTGTTTTTTCTTCAGAGGGACGAGCCGTCTAATGGCCCTAACAGTTACGCCAATCATAACCGTCTGACAGAGCGACTGGCACGAGCGTTCTGCCTGGCACTGTGCAATTCTCTGAGCCTGCTAAAGGAAGATGGCATGACCAAATTGGCACTGAGGGTCACCCTGGATGGACAGAAGGTGAGAATAATTACGCAGTTGTACTCGGATGGACCACATTCATACTGACACACTTCACACTGAAGTGCCAGAAAACCTCCATGGAGCATGGGCTCCATGAGCTTGTAGAAATATTCTGAAGGCAGTGTGTGGCGTATTGTCCTGTCGGAAGAGGCCAAGCCAGTCAAAATGAATGCAGGACATGGGTACAAAAACGCGGCACACAAAGCGTTCACTTGTCAGAGATATTTGTAGACATACCAGGAGTCCTATGAAGCAACAGCTAAACAAAACCCATACCATTATGAAGCCACCACCAGTCTGTGTATTTTGCATATGCTCATTTATACCGGTCTGGTAATTTAGTGTATATTCTTTTTTTTTTTTTGTAAAAGAATATAACATAATGCTTGGGCATGCTGTTATAGCAAATAAGTCATTGATGTGGTGGAGTACAACGTGAAGCACACACCCCAAAGTGTTTTATTGCTTATACCACAGCAGTTTGCTATCATTAATTGTTAAATAATGGCACAGTCATACTTATTATTCATTATTCATTTAAAGTAATCCTATTATTTGCATTTTATGGAAGTTAATAAGACAAAAAATAAGAGCTTGTCATGCTATAAAAGAAACTGCAAAGTCCGGAAAACTTAAAGATTCTACTTGTTTATATGGAGTGTCTTACCAGCCCCTATGTAATTTACCACACAGTGGGCCTCATTCTTTAAAAACTTGACTCAAGTTGTGTGTAAATGTTTGTACTGAACAGAATCCTAAAAATCAAATCATAAACTGTGATTTTTAAAAAAAATATTACCATGTGTATGTTAATAAATAGGAATGAACTGGAAATTATGGGGGATATGCATGCCACAGCTGATTTGAATTTGGTGATGCCCACAAAACTCTATAAAAAGGCCAAGATCACAGAGTGGAATGTGCAAAACCCCACCCAAAAAAACTTTTTTTTCTCTCTAAATATCCATTAACTCTGAAGGATATCCTGCATGTGCTAACTTCTTCTTTTATATCAATTCTGCCATTTGCACTATATTGTAAGTTCAAAAGATAATTATGAGACGATGGATCTGAATTGCAGCATTTGTTTCCTGATATTTATATCTCTATGTATTAGAACCTAGAAGACTTGAGCAAAAGTATAGGAACAGATAGTCATAATAGCAAATTCCTTGCTTGCAGTTACTGAAGCTGGTGAAATAACTAAAATGTTACATTCTTCTGTTGTGAAGCTCTTCCGCAATTCCACACACTTCCTCTCTGTGGTTATTTGTTCTGGATGGTTTCTTTCTTCAGTCTCCTGGAAAAAGGAGGTGAAATGTCACTCAGTTGGGTTATGGTCTGGTGATTGACTTGATCAGTCGAAAAACTTTTCACTTGTTCCACTGAAGAAGTTTCTCGTTGTGTTGGCAGTGTGTTTTGGGACGTCGCTTTGCTGCATGGTGAATTAGATTAAGTTGAATTTCACTGTAAATTTGCAGACAGAATGTTCCTGTAGACTTCTGCACTCATTCTGCTGATAACACCTTACCTTACATCATTTATTATAGGCGAGTGAGCACATACCAGAAGCAGTCATGCAAGCCCAAGCCATGACGCTACCTCCACTGTATGACAAATGAGCTCATATGATTTGGATCATGAGTAGATTATTTATTTTTCTGCACTTTGGCCTTTCCATCTTAATCTAGAGGTTAATCTTTGTTTGTGGTTTATTACTGTATTTCTTTGTCATTGTATTTTGTTGTTAACTCTGGTCTTCTGGTTCTGATTAGCAATTTGCATTTTGTGGTATGTCCTCTGTATTTTAGGTTTCAGAGTGTTTTTGTGAATGGTGGATTTTGATACCTTCACTTATGCCCTGTGAAGGTTGTTGATGATGTCACTGACTATAGATTTTAGGTTTTTCTTCACAGCTCTCATAGTGTTTCTGTCATCAACTACTGTAGTTTTCCTCCATGTTCAGTGTCTGTTTGTTAGTACACCAGTTGTTTCTTTCTTTTTCAGATTGTTCCAATTTGTTTTGTTGGCTATGCCCAGTGCTTGTGTAATGGATCTGATTGTTTTTTCTTCTTTTCTCAGCTTCAAAATGTCTTGCTTTTTTCTCATAGACAGCTCTCATGTCTGCATATTGGTTTATCCTTTTTAACAACAAATTCAGTTTTTATGGTTAAATCCCAGAGCTCAGACAAAGCCTGGACATTTAGAGTTATTAATTTTTTAAACAATAAATCTAATAGGGAACACCAGGGCAACATAAAACATCTGTCAGTCACATGTTCCAATATTTTTGATTAATTGAAATATGGGTTGGTTCAATCAAGAATTGTTCTAAGTTAATTAACACAGATGTTAATACATAATTATATATATACACATAATTATTTATATATATATATATATATATATATATATATATATAGGTCTACCTGAAGCGAAAATATTAAATTTGTGTGTACCTGAAATAAGTAGATAATTTGAAAGCATAATCTGTATAAAAATTAAGTAATTCGCTGTATAATTTTTCATCAGATACAAAACTGATCAATCAAGGTGTACACTATGTAGTCTTTTAATGCTTATATGTACACATACTCACAAGCGATCTTATCCAGCTTGATAATTCACAGAATATCATAGAAAGAGCAATATACAGGACAAGTGAAGTAATATAAACCTGCCATTTATTTTGTAGCCACTCTGTTATTAAAGTCGAACACTTTTAAGTAATTAGAATTTATTCATTTATTTATTCAGTTTTTATTTAATATATGATTTTAGAAAAGATTTGCAAAGTGTATAAAATGTTTAAAAACAAGAAAAAAAGACATTATACAAATTTAATTTATTAAATGTCTATTCATATAATTCTACTAGACCTCCAAAAAATATTCTAATTCTATTTGAACTAAGTTTTTGGTTTTTTTTAATTTAGAAAATAAATACATAACCTGGCTTGAATGCTGACTGGCACATACCAAACATTACTATTAGCTTAAGTTTAGCTATATGATTATTTATTTAATACCAAAAATTATTTAATATTCACCTTGTTCACTTTAAGACTCTGGTTGGTGTGGTACAGTGGTAACATCATTGGCTCCCATGTGAGAGACCTGGGTTCAATTCCTAGCCTGGGCAGCCAGTCTGTGCTACACCAATAAGGGTCCTTGGGCAAGACTCCTAACACTACGATGGCCTCCTGTAATACCAGTAACCTTGTAAGTCACTCTGGATAAGAGTGTCTGCCAAATGCTGCAAATGTAAATGTTAAACATGTTAAAGTATACTCATAAAGGCAGCTATACTTGTTTCTTCTGTTTAGTTTAAGGCTTTTTGTTCTGTTTGTTTCAGATGGAGTTCCTGGCAGGCAGTAATGGCCAGCCTCTGCCTCTGCACTACCAGGACAGTCTAAACCAGTCGCTAAGTGCAGTTGTACTGAGTGTGTGCCAGCGTCACGGACACACAGCTCTCCAGCTAGAGCTCATTTTTTACATCCTAGAGGACATAGCGTAGAGGTCATCTGCTGAAACCTTCATCATAAAGCAATGTGCTGCTGGATGCCACAGACAACCTGCCTCTCACATACATTTTCGAAGACTGGAAAGAATAACTAGTAGTGGTCACATTACCTGTGTTTATATATAATAACCCAGATTTCTCACAGATCTATGCTGTTCCGGCTCTTTGTGACGATTTCATAGACTCAAGCCATTAGATCTGGTCTAGACTGAGCCATGTTAAAAACCCCACCGGTCGCCGTGCAGCTGCTTTGTAGAAAAAGTAGACAGCAGTTCATGTTTCAGGTGCCATATATGATTTTTGACTCGGACTGTAGGATGGGTTTGGCGTAGGCTAAATCGCATGCTCGGCAACACCGTGACCAAAGCGGAACAGAAAACCACTCTTGCTGAATGGACGGAATTAACGCGCATGACTTAATTTTGCCTTTAGTCTTCCTTAGATAAAGTTCAGTAGGGGTATTTTATGGTCCATCTCTGTTGGCGATCCAGATGCTGGTTTGTAGATATACAAGCTCATTCCTTGTGCGTCACTGTACAAACACCATTATCTTTAGCGGTGGCTATCCAAACATCAGGTTTGCCTTCCTCTTTTCACCATGAAAATGAAACAGACGGAGGTGACCTGACCTTTGACCTACATTATCCTGCACTAAAACAGAGCAACTAAAACATTAAACTTACACAGTGCCAAATAATAATTCTTTCATGGCCACTCTATAGACGTTTTTCTTCCACTGAATGTACCGTCAACCTACTTTCCCTCTTTGGCTTATTCTCTGTCTCTCTCTTTCTCTTTCACAGACTTTCTCTTATTCTGTCACTCGCTCACACACACACACACACACACACACACACACACACACACACACACAGTAGGCTGTTGCTGATATTTCAGTCGTTGCCACTGCTTCTTTCAGCAAAAGAGAATAGAGATCTTGTTGTCATCCTACATGTTTGACATAACTGAGATTACTGAAGACTCTGAAAGCATGCAGTGGCGATACACATCGAGACAATGGGATGTTGCTCAACAAACTAATATGAAAGCACCAGCTCTGTCTGCTCTGAACAAGTGCAACTAACACTAATCTTCAATACGGTGTCAAAAGAATTGTGATATGATGTACATAATGTTTGAGGACATGTAAAGAAAACCTTGTAAGATGTTATGCAAATACCAAGAAAATAAAAAAAGAGGAATAAATCGTGAAAACGCTATTTTAAAATGGAATTTATTTTGATATCTTTAAGTCAATATACTTCAGTAACAAAAATTTAGAACCCTATCATTCCCATTAGTTGACAGTAAACCTACAGTATTTACAGCTGGAACTCAAGTTGTCTTAAGAGAAATGTACAGTGCCATTGGTCATTGGGGAGTCCGAGTAAGGAAGGGAGGAGTGCATTCACTCATGACATGGTGAGCACCATCAGTGAAGGAGAACACAGCTAGTCATTAAATTATCTCTTCTCTTCATATTATTGTGCTCATTATTTATTTTCTATAGATTAACAATTAAAATTAATAACAAACAAAAAAATACAAACAGGGATCCCAGACTCATTCATCTCCCCATGTATTTGTGCATCTTAAAACTACAAAAATTACGGGAATAAACAAAACCAGGCTGAGGGAAAAAACAGTCCCAAAACACTCTTTGGAATCCATGGCGTTTTATGCAGGCACTCGTGGTCATACGTTTTGGATGGTTCTTCTCTCAGCCGTTAGGCTTTCTTCATCTTACCGTTCTGAGCACTCCCATTCTCGTAATGCTTCTTCCTGTTAGCCGAGCCGTTCTCGTGATGTACGCTGTTGCCGTTCGCCATAAGCGAGGCTCCGTTAGCGATGCTCGTGGCTCCGTTGGACAGAACGGCGCCGCCTTTGCCTTTCGGAATCGGCAGTTCGCTATTCTTGGGAAGCCTCTTGCCCTTGACGTAGGCTTGGTACCAGAAGTTGGAGAAGAGGATGAAGAAGAAGGTGCCGTACATCCAGATAAGGTGGAGGATCACAGGCACCTGGTAATCACAGCTGGACATGAAGTAATACTGTGTAGCGTGAAGGGACACCAGCACAAACTGGATCTGTAGGGACATAGATTATGTTCATATAGATGAGATTTCAGAGTATTTTTATGTACAAAACAAAATGACGAAAATGTATATAAAGACATCTGGGGTATTATGTCTTGCAGATGTTCTGTCGTTATTACACAAAGGACCATTACCACAAGTGGCTTTATAATGGCTTCTGACTTCTTTGGTGTCCTCAGAGTGGTAATTTTTTGTCTTCCATATTTAGGAATAACATTTTAAGTTTTTTCTTCATTGTTGTACAACAAATGTTGCATCAATATTCAGTTTGTGATTTAATATGCCAACTAAACAGCCAATGGAAATATAGAAACTGAGCCATGGCCCAGGTCTGGCCCATACTGCAGCTGAATGACCGAATTCACAAAAAACTATGGCGGGGTACATTTGGGCCATTCAGTAAATGTAAATCCCCCACATGTGGACACCATGCTGCCCAAAATCTGCATTCCATGACAAAGTTTAAATAAGGCTACTAAATTTGGGCCAGTTCTGACCAATAATACACTTCCCATTGCCATAACCTGCCCATAAGTGCCTTAACTGGGCCACAATTGACCCAGAATCATGTGCTATCTGAAAAACGTTTTATGACAATGAAATACTGCAAAAGTACATTGCTTATAAAATCATAAAGTGTAAAAATCCAGTGTTAAAGAAGCTCATTCTAAGCAATTTAAATAAACTGGATTGTGTGAAACATCTACATAATACTGTGGAAAGTCATGGGTACTGATATTTACGGTATTTCAGCTTCGTGCTATTCATGAGTGAGTAGAATAAGGTAGATATGGATACTGTGTGTTTGGTAGCTTTAGCTAGCTACTGTTTTTTTTTTTGTGTACATAGTGTAATGAGCATAAAAATCTCTAGGCAGCAATTTTTTTAACAACAGCATTTTAGCAAGTTTACCCTTTCTTCTGCCAAGTAGCAAATTCTTTCTTTAATTCCCCTTAATTCCCCTGCTCTTACAGAAACACACAGCCGAACTGAATATATTAGTTAGCCTTATTTATTAATAAAATTACCAGCTGGATGGCGGTCATGTATTTCTTCCACCAAAGGTACTTTTGGAAGCGAGGTCCTGCAGCAGAGAGGCCATAGTAGAAGTACATGATCACATGGACCACTGAGTTGACCATAGCATGAAATGAGCCCATTCCACCTGCACACACAGTCAAAGGATCGCATGTACTGTTAGTAATACCACCAGCCTACTACTGAGTCAGAAGTGTAAAAGAAAAGTTAAAAAAGGGGAAAGTTAAATGTTATGATAAGAGTTAAACCGTTGAAACTGAAGCACTCACCAGGAGCAATGCTGACACCCCACCACCATGTCCAGGGCATAAAAGAATGGTGGAAGATGTGCAGGAATGTAATCTGACTGTGTTTTTTACGTAGCACAAAAAACACCTGAACAAACACCAGAGGGAATTACAAACTGATCCGAGTGCCAAAGACAAACCCATATATAATTTATATGAGGTATAAAACACAGAGCCTACCGTATCCAAGAGTTCAATGAACTTTGAGAAAAGGAACAACCAGGCGACTCTGACCATCTACAGATAAAAACAAAGTTGTTAATGCACTGCATTATATAAACGGGATTTGATTGTCCATATGTGATTATACACATCAAATCCTACCCGAAGTCCTTGAGGGCTGTCAGAGTAATCACAAGGATCACATCTCCACGTATATCCTGTAGCCCATCCTGACATCAGGAACTGGAGGGCAGGAAAAAAAAAAAAAAAAACATTTATGACCCTTGTGTTGCAAAAACGATTTTAGATGTTTATGATGTTATAATCGGTGCCAGTTGTTTTAATGAGAAAACTAAGAAGAAAAATTAAATGTTCAACTAATAACCTGAATATTAATTCATCCATCTTAGAATATAGGAGGAAATAATGGCATGGATGCTAATGCTTCATAGTTGGACAAGGGCACGATCATACTGCCTGCTTGCTTAGGAACATTAGTTACTGGCACTATTTCTTAAGAAAATGTCACATCCCCTATGGTGACATGTCCTGTTAGGATATAGGATACTAGCTAGCGTAACTGAATGTCGCTGAAGTTAATTTAGCCTTATTAATTGTATTGGGGTCGGCACTAACGTGCGTGTGTCTGTATGCATGTATATATGACATATCTTGACTCATATACATATCTACACATATATATCCTATCTAGGGTGTATTTCCTGCCCAATGCCCATTGTTACCGGGATGGGCTCTAGATCCACTGTGATGCTGAGTAAGATGAAGCAGTTATTGAAAATGAGTAGCAGAGTAATAAATGTGCTCATTAGAGTATAGTCTTCACTGCATGTTTCAGCCACTCCAGATGTTTTTACTTACCCAGAAGAAAGAAAGCATTAAACCAAAACCAAAGGATTAAAACAACTAACTATAATCTATCAGAGGCCTTAAACAAAATCTGTTTCCGGCATTGAAATTGTGGCATGATGTGTAGCTGTACATATGCACAACAATTTATTCAGCATCACTGTGTGGATGGACTGGTCCAGCACTTTAACTCACCTCATATACAATAAAGCTAGAGAGAAAAACCAGGCAAAAGTTGTAGACAATCATAGGTCCTTTCAGCTCGAAAGGTTTGCGGTTGGCCATTAACCGAGGGCCTGCGTACAGTACGAAGATGAGATACCCGAGCAGAATCGCTGTCATGTTGACAGGACTGTCCATCAGCAGGTAGCCCCTCAGACGTGGGTCTGATATGGAAACACAGCAAACCAGAAGAAAAACCTTTAGACTTTGTTCACATAACAGAGCAAATCTGATTTTTAGACCGAGCGCTTGTTGGTAATTTCAGGTAACCGAGTCAGATTTCTTGGTTCAGCTTGTAATCAGATTTGCCTGCATTTTTAAATGGGTATAAGTTGGGTAACTAGACAGCCAACCACATGGAGATATTGCTCTGGATGGCATTTTACAAAAAAGCCAATGTTCAGTCATGAGCGACACTGAGCCTTGTTGGAGTATCTTGCCCCGAACAAAGAGTTGTCCTATTCCAGAAAGTCACCATTGGTATAATTTAATATTTGAGAGCTTAATTGCACACATACCTCTGCTGGCTAAGAGTTTATCATACACTTCCAGCACTCTGTCTCTGACCGTCTCCAGCATTTTCACCAACTTTTGAAGTACCTCAGGCTAGTGCGAAATCTGTCGGAATAAAAACATAACGTGTTATCAGTCCAGCTTAAAATGGTGTCTCGACATGTTTGCACTCGCTCTAGATAATGACACCATTTTATTGTAAGAATACTTTATATGGGGAATTATTAGTAAAAAACACTAAATGAAGCCATTAAGGATGAGTCAATTATACGCATAATGACTTGCATGATACAGACATGTGACATGGCGGGGGAAAAAGAAGTGCGTGAGATTAACAAATGACTCGGCTCTCTCCCATATCCCTCCTCCGTGTAAACATCCCTTCCTTTCTTGCTCTCGGCAGACATGGCCTGATGATGTCAGGGAGGAGCTACAGATAGGGAAGAAGGAGGGAGGTGCACAGCTTGCGTGTTGAGGGTTGAGGACAAATATGGCATGCCTTTCATTTATACACACACACACACACACACACACACACACACACACACACACACACACACACACACACAAAACTGTCGGGAATTAACTAACAGGAGGCCGTACGCTCTCCTTTTCATGTCTTATAACACAATGCACTATGGCTGTATGAAAGGTTGTCCTTATCGGGTTGGCTGAGTCACAGCCATGTTTTAGGTAAACACAGGAGGGAAGCAGGTGTGGCTTTTAAGGAAAGTCCAACATGGAGTGATGGGTGGAAAGAAATGTGTGTCCCAAATGTGTAGTGAAACAAGAAGTCAAAGCCAGAATGCGAGTGCTGTAGAGTCCACCCTTGTAAAGCCTCATACCACAAACTCCTACACTATCACTGGCTCTTGACTAGCCACCCATTATGCGTCTCTGCATCTAACAGATAATCTTTGAAGCCGGTCACCATCTGCTTCCATTTTGACTGAAACTATGCCGGTTTCCCAGTTTACTTAAACTATCTTTTACATAACTTACTTATATATCACTAAATGTAAATCTGTCTAAAAATCATGTGATCACATGCTCAGGCTTTTGTCAGTACATCTACAGAACATTAACCTTCATTAAATGTGTTAGGATTACACAATCCCATCAAGGTCAAGGTCTACTCGTGCCATTTCCATGTACTTTTTTTTTATGGTTCTTAAATGTTATGACCTTGAGGAGCAACAACATCACGTGCATGCAGGGAAAATCCAGGATATCAAGCGGCCTGTGCTGCGTTTTCAGCGAGCTGAAATATAATACCGTAATCCTGTATCTGAGAGATGGGTAAATTAGTTTTGTTGTGTGGTAACAATAGTAATTACATAGTAACTTTGGCAGGTTTTCGAATAAATCAGCATCTTTACTCTTTGGAATGGAGCTCGAAGGAGCATCAGATCTGAGCACGGTAAGACTGGTGTGTTCATTTACCGACTGCGGCTTACTTGATTGTTTCGGGTTTGGTGTTGGAATCTCTGACACGGGCCCACATGAGTGTTATCACACCTCTGCATGAGTAACTAGCCAGAGATGTCAATCTACCAGAAATTTGCTCAAGTGAACCTATTAACCACATACTCCTGAGTTTACCCCTGAAGGTTAAAGAATACCCGCAGTCCATTACTTTATAAGTAACTTAGTGTCCTTGTTTCACAAGACGACCATATTGACTTTACAAACCCTAGGACGAGATTAACCGAATTATGCCATGCAAACAAAAGAGATATGCAATATCCACCCAGGTGTAATGGATATCAGGGGTGTGAGTGCTTATTACCTAATGTTGGGCAATATTTATCAAATTAATGACCGCCTAAAACCACCTTTAGTCCACCATTAGCCCGTTCCTAATGAACACTAGTTTTAGCAAACTTTCAGATTAATAAATGATTTGTTAATTAGGTATGTGGTAGGTTAATGGTTAAAGCACTGGGTTACTGATGAGAAGGTCAGACATGAGAAGGTCAGACCCAGTGTCATCAAGCTGGCCCCTTCCCTTAAAGTCCCTAAAGCTTGCACCAGGGGTGCTATATAATGTCTGACCTGCACCCTGACCTCTAATTCCTAACAAGGGATATGCAAAGAAAATAATTTACACTGTGCTGTAATGGATACGTGATAAAACACTTCTGCATTTTCTTCTAATCACAACTTGCATCACTTGCGTGCAAAAAAAGCGCACATGCATCAATTGGGCTGATCTCACACATGTAGAACAATCAAGATGTGAAACGCATCATGGTGTCATCTTGTTCTCAAAGAACATGTCGCACAATGGACAAGGACTACTGTTACACAAGAGGAACCTCCAGAGCTGTGGGCGCTTCCTTACCACATCAGTTGAGCAATGTAAGACACCATGTCTTGTATAGAACTAGGACGAATATCATATATGTAACAGGATGTTACAGTTACATCGAACCATACTATCCTGTTAAAAACAACGATGTTAATGATGTTATGAGACGATAAACAAGATCCATGCAATGCTCTTTAAGTGATTGAAGGCACTGTGTTTTTAGTACACTAATGGATGTTAGAAAAGCTTCTATAATGGGTGGTTGCCACAACTTACCACCAATCACACCCAGCATCTACACCCACAGAAAACCAGCCTAAAATTGTAGGTGTAGCATCTGGGAAGCTTATCTTCAATGAAACTCCAGGTATCTGGTCTAACATTTCTAGACATTGTGTTTACAGAATGACTCAGTAGGAAATCATTTAACATAACATACACACTCATTTAGTGCCTGAATGGATTTTAACTGGGTGACTAAAGTTATTTGGTTTCATTCAAGGTTTTAAAAAGTGACTGGATGATTTTGAGGGGGAAAAAATTAGTAAACAAGTGCCCCATCACCAGCTCCAGTCCACACACTTGGATCCAGTCCCTTGGCCTCTTTTAATTCAGCCTGTTTCAAGTTCACCAGTAGGTGTGAAATGACACTGCAGAGCAAACCTAAGTCAGAGTAGCCTCCCTTGCTCTCGTGCCCATCATGTGATTACAGTCCATCAGGGCACAGCGAGAAGACAATCCCAAAACCAGACATGTGGGATCACAGAAATCTCTCTGTAAAGCCTTTTCTAACTGCCAAATGACAGTTTCAAGGCAGCTAAGTGTGATTACTACAGCCAAAGCCCAAAATAAAGGGTGAGGCTGAGAGTAAGTTGCTGTAACAAGCATCTTGTCAATGAATCATGCACTGGGAAAAAAAAGGGAGAAAAAAAATGGCCGATGGTTTGGAGTTAATGATGAACAGAGGGAGGGGGTGGATATCCCGGAGAATCGAGGCAACAAGGCAAACACACAGACCGGCATCTGTTAATGGGGCGTGCCTGCTTTAAAACTGTGGGATCGTCTTTCTAGTGAATGCAGCATGAGCGAAAAAAAGTAGTCAGCCAAACACAACCTGGTCTTTTTATAATACTGTGCTTCCTAAAGTGAGCTGTAGATCTAAAATTCGGTCACATCTTGAATACATGGTTCACGTAAAAATGTTCCACTCACCTTAAACTTTAACTTGTTCCTCAGTTCCGCTGCTGCTGCTGAGTGCCGGGGCACCAAACCTCCCGTTTCCCGTTAAGTTATTGCTCTCCCAGTTCAGATGAAAAACACGGCCTGAGCGGTAACAGAAAGTGGTTGGAGAGAAAGAGACAGAGAGAGAGAGACAGAGAGAGAGGGAGAGAGAAAGAAGAAGTTGAGAGAAAAAAAAAGTGATATTCAACAGGGTGACTGGTACTGCTGGCCTCTGAGCAAGACTCCTCCTACCCTGACTCACCCAGTGGATGAATAACTGGCTTAGAGTGAGAGAGGGAGGGAGAAAGGGGGAGAGAGGGAGAGAGAGAGAGAGAGAGAGAGAGAGAGAGAGAGAGAGAGAGAGAGAGGAAACAGCACAGCTGTGTGTGCATGCGCAGGAGTAAGTAGGAAGCAGGAAAAGCACTACTGTGGCAGAGCAGGCTTCTTGTAACAGCAAATACAGGAGTCCTGCTACCATCCTGGCCTATATAGACATTCCCTACTGCCCCACAGCTAAGACGCTGGTGTCCTTCCCCTCTTCAGTAAGCTGAGGAGTGTGGCCTGACCCGCCACTTTCACCCCAGCCTGCGTCCATAGGATTATTCGCCAGCGCAGGGCAAGAAATCAGTAGCCACTCTGTTATCATGAAGGGGCCTATTGTTCTGCATTGGCCGCCCTAAGCAGCACAAGCAACACAGTAACACACCCTTGAACACAAAGCAACATCCAGAGCCACACGCAACTCCTCTAGATACACAAAGCTGCCCTCAAAACATGACACTGTTCAGGCTCGGGTTAGCTAGCAGCTATTAAAATGAGCCACCCACTAGACCAGCATTCATTAAAACACAGAAAGCTACAAAGTCTGAATAGGAACAGAAATAAATAACAAAACACACAAGATATAATACTAATAATGTAATGTAATGTAATGTACTAGAGTGGGTATGTCAGTCTGAGGTCATTAGCAAATGCAATGTGTACACACTGACTCACCCATAATAACCATCAAGGTGATGACGGCTTCATGACCGCTACTGTTTCAGAATAGCTATGATCCTTACATACACATGTCAGAGTTAATTACCCGCAGCCGTGCCCTTGTTGTTAGGGAACAGGTCTGGTGACCTGAAGGTCCCATGGTCATTCCCCCCCACAACGGACAAGACATGACTGAAGTGCCCTTGAGCAAGGCACCTAACCCGCCTCCCCAGCTGCTACCTGGGTGCCATACTCTAGGCAAGTGTGTTCAGTGCCTCCTAGTGTTCACTAATGTGTGTGTGTTTCACTGCATGGATGGATTAAATGTGGAGGTCACATTCCTTCGTGTGCATGCACACATTCAATTAACTTCAAATAGGGTTTCTTTACACTTTTAAGCAAATCTGGGCAGGGTACTAAAAGTGACTTATTTGAAGTTAATGTAATTATCTCATTAACATAAAGGAAAAAATTTAATCAGCCTAATAAGCAAAACTAAGAAAGCCCCAGGAAAAGTGACCTTTGACTTTATGTGATGGTGATGTCAAGAGGCCTAAATGGATAAGGGATAAGGTCAAGGACTTATCATCGTGCAGTTACTCCAAAACCTGTTATCCTTTTAGTCTCTTGTCCAAGGGATGCTTGTCTGTTCAGTTATAACCAGTCCGGTCGTTTTCCTACTGGAGTGTAAAATGGCACAGCTGACCCAAAAATGCTCACCGATGAGGGTATCAGGTGCTTTATTTGCACTGAGATACCTTTATTATACAAACAGCTCAGTATCTCAGACAGCCAGAGCCTGTCAGACCAGTCTCTCTACCCCTAGTGGATTAACAAGTCTTATATATAGAGAGAAAAAGAATGAGGGAGCAAGACAGCTGCTCCCTTCTCTCGATCTCCACCTCACCTCCAAAAAAAAAAAAAAAAAAAAAGCACACCTCATCGGAAATCACCAACCCCCTCTTTTGACTCCGCCTTTTCACTCTCAATAAAATGAGAAAAATGTGATCCACCTTTAGTACTAATGCAAGAGGGAATATGAATATATATATGTGTGTATTGTTTTTTGTTTTCCCCCCCGTCATCAGTTTGTGTGTGTGGTTGGTGTGGTACAGTGGTAACGTCACTGGGCTCCCATGTGAGAGACCTGGGTTCGATTCCAGATCTGGGTAGCCAGTCTGTGCTACACAAATAAGGGTCCTTGGGCAAGACTCCTAACACTATGTGGGCCTACCTGTAATACCAATACCCTTGTAAGTCGCTCTGGATAAGAGCGTCTGCCAAATGCCGTAAATGTGTGTGTGTGTGTGTGTGTGTGTGTGTGTGTGTGTATATTGTGCAAAAGTCTTAG